>SWLB01000210.1:0-70000 GCA_011114355.1 Carex littledalei | reverse complement strand
CGCGTGGCGTGACCACCCCTTGCACTGCACGGCACGTTTTTTCCACTCTACCTGCACACTTCCAATATAAAATCTAAACGGTTGAATCACTTCAGGATTCATTCAGTACTGTTTTTTTTTTAACTCTAAAAATGTACTCATTCGCGTCTGCGTAGCATGACAGAGGATACAAACTTCTTGTCTTCTCACTGTGAACAATTTTAATATTAACCATAGATAAATTTATGATTAGTACACCAGTTACTCTCCTTAATTTATTTATTATAAAGAAGTAAATATTTTTTTATCTTGATTTTAAACCGTACGTCTTCTCGATCAAATCATCAAATTTAAAATTCCGTGGAAGCCATGGTTTGAGAAAGTAGATTTTGTATAAATGGTGCTCTTGGATGCAAACAATATCTTTGGATATAATGATGTTTTAGCTTCATTAAATCATATCCAAACCACCCAATTAATCAGGTAACCTATCAGGTGTCAGGTTAGTATTTTCTTTACGCAAAATTCGTTTTTAACTTTACATATTAACTTTACAATACCGTAATTTTAAATCATTATGTAAGTAATGAATTTATATATACATCTAGTTCAACGGGTGCCTCACTGCTTCTCGTTGATTTTCCATACCGTAATAGCTTGGTGGGTCTCGTCACGTAGAGTCAGGAAGTCGGGTTCATATGAGTCTGGATCTCCTGAAGTAACTCAATATTTGGGTTTTACTTTGAACCGTCCGAACAAAATTCAGACCAATTCGGCTCAAGTTGAAATTTATGGACTCCGATAATAATTGAACGGATTCTGATCAGATGGTCCGAATTTAAACTTAGAGTTAAGAGTTAATTTTGAGGATCCGAATTCGGTTCGTACCCGGTACAATTAGCAATGCCAAAATTTTGCCAATGGGCCATTAAGAAAGATCAGGTACCAGCTGTGCTTGACAGCGGCCCATCAAATCTCTAGTTATAGTCCAATCACAATTGCCTTCTCCCTCCCTCTTTTAGCTGTACTGGGTTGGGTGACCCGTGCGTTGGTACATTTCAACCTAAAAGGCACTAGAAGTCTAGAAGGCACAAACGGCATGTAAGGAAACAGCAACAAAATATATGGGGTCGGTCTGCTCTCCAATTGTATCAATTTTATCAGACTGTTTCAAATAGTTGAGATCATTTTAATTTATATCTGCATCTAACCACCTTTATTGCAATGGCACATCAAATAATTTGGGCAGTTCAAATCTGACATATGACTAACATAAAAAACTAAAGGACATGGACCCACACATGCTTTGTTCTGGATGATTGTGATCCGCTAATCCAGTGGCAATTTGTTTTTGTCACAGAATACCGGAGCATAATAGCGAGCTGTCACATTCACAAGCATCTTGTTGGCATGTAAAAGCAAATGCAAACTAACATAGCACCAACACCCATGGTGACCATGTTGTTCCCCAAAAGAAACACCAATTACTATGAAAATGTTTACTGTGCCTTCGTTAATCGAGCGGCAGATGCTGAGCATTAATTTCACTAACAATTAGCTCCAGAGGAGAGGAGTTTGGAGGGAAGAGGGACGGTATAAAAAATTAACCATCTCTATATTATGATTTAGAGGTTACAAAATTTGAATGGTGTTTATATAGAGTTCACTTCATCTACCATTCACTGCCGTTCTCTAATTCTTGAAATTTAATATTTTGGAACAAGTAACATGATATGGTCACCCCTCCTCTCTTGTGGAGAAATCCGCATCCTCTGCATTAACGTACTGTTTGAGTGAATTTATGAACTGTACGATCAGAATTCGAATAATCCAGCCATGCATATAATGTCCTTTAAAGTGCAGATTTAAATCAAAAGGTTGAGATCTTAACTCAAAATTTGAGTTAATGCAGAGGATACCAATTCCATCTGGAGCACATCTAAGGGCCTGTTCGGCTGCCAAGCGGGAACGGGAATGGGCTTGGGTTCGGGTCTAATTTGAATAGCCGAAACATTGTGCGCGTGGGAAACAAAAAATTCACTCTGAGTGAATTTTTTTTTTCCACGGACACAGTTGCAGCCGAACAGACCCTAAAAGAGGAATCATTCATTTTTTTTATATATATTCATAGTTTTAAAAAACAAAACCTAAATTTAAATTAATATAATAGATATCCTATGTTATTCAAGTATCATGTTAAAAGATTGTGTTTTTATTGTACATAAGATAAACTGAATTTTCAATAGTCAGAAATTAACGGTTCTTGATACACAATATAAAATAGTACTTTAAGTTATATGAAATTTAATGAGTGAGGCTACGGTACTATGCATAGCACGGATCGAACCGTACTACAAATTAATATTTTTGTTTTCGAATTACAAATAGTCGATCTGAATCGTTCAACATGATCTCCATATAAAAATGAACTCGTACAAATAGTTGCTCTGAACTGTTTATATTTTTTTTTTTCAATTTCTTAGATTTACATCTATTTTTATTTCTTATAATTAAAGGCTCGTAATGTATCTTTTTATAATTTGAGAAACTATCGATAATTTTTTGTCCGTCGCTGATCTGGGTAAAAAATGAACCGATATGATCTAATACATAAATACATGAAAAAGGTATTAGATCTCTTTTCAGCATTGTCTAAGAATTGAACCGATATGACTTAATACATAAATACATGAAAAAGAGCAAAATTAAAATATTTAAAGGTCATGGTAAATTGGTAATCTAACCATAACCGATCGGAATGAGTATTCTCTGCGGTACCTATCATGTAGAATAACTCTAAATCAAATTATTTTGATACCTATTTAATTCATAAGAAATTATCTTTAAAATTTGTATTAGATTAAAACGAATAGTGCAGATCTCATTTTACACGGTAGTTACCGCACTGGATCTGAACTCATCAAGTAGACACTGCGAATTTGATCTGTAAAGACAAAAGTAGAGAAAACCTTCCCAATCACAACGCAAAAAAAATAAAATAAAGACAAAAGTAGATCGCAAGAGAGAATTCAGGCCAGCACTTAGCCTCGATTCCAACGCCATATGAGAAAACCTTCCCAATCACAACAACAAGTCAACAACAGTGGCTTCCTTTTTCTATCCGTCTTCTTTTTTATTATTTTCCTCTCTGATTAAATCGACAAGCACAATCCCAAATATAATTTTATAATCTGTTCAATGGCCAACTGCCCAACTATTCAGATATAAAATGAATTTAAGTATATTCAATGTCAAATAGGCATATAAACTAAAAAATTATAAATTTAAACTGAACAATCGACTAATGAGTCTATTTATGTTGTTATTCTTTGTTATAGTTATTAGTACCTCCAGCCCTCTTAGGAGCATAGTCACTTTCGCGAATTATTTGCGAATAATTCGTTTTTTTGTGATGTCGAACCGAACGCCGAATTATTCGGTTGAACGAATTTTGACCAAATTATTTGCGAATAATTCGCAAATTTTCCGAATTATTCACGAATTTTTCTCGAATTTTTCTCAGATTTTTATTTTTGTTTTTGTTTTTTTGCTCCTTTCCGAATCATTCCCAAATTATATCCGAATTATTTCCGAATCACGAATTTTTGACCTCGCCGAACCGAATCCGAATAATTCATTTGTCAGTATGCTTTGGAGAGTCTTAGTATTAGAACTTTATACTGTTTGTTGGATATATGTTGAATTAGGGTTGTAAATGAGCCGAGTTTGAGCGAGTTACTTCCAACTCGTGCTCAGCTCATTAAATAAATGAGCGAGTCAACTCGAGTTGGGATGGTAATAACGAGTTGTAGAGCAAACTCGAACTCAGCTCGTTATCAACTCGAGTTGGCTCACAACTCGTTTAACCAGTTAATTATATACTACTAGTAAAAAAATTTATCAGTATCCAGCAATTTTTCATACAACAATAGTACATAAGCACCATCAATTTTTCATATAGCAACTTAGTACATAAGCACCAGCAATTGGGTTTAGTTATTTAGAAGGGTCTGAATTTCTGAGATTTATTGTGACCAATGCTATGTAACTCGAGTTATAAATGAGCGAGTTGGGGTAAGCTCAAACTCAGCTCACTTATTAAACGAGTCAGCCAACTTGAGTTGGAACTGACTCGAGTTGTAAATGAGCGAGTTAAAGCAAGCTGTAAATGAGCAAGTTATGAGTGAGTTACGAGTTTAAGCAATTTTACCCAGCCCTATGATAAACAACAACTTCTATAATGGTCTTTTGTTTTGGTACTGCTTTGCATAGTGATAGCACATATGTGGTTCTTTTATTTTGGAGAATAGTATCCAGAACATATAATATGTAATTTAATTTTTTGTTTCATTAATATGAAACGGACTTTTAGCTTTTTTTCAAAAAAAAAATTATGTTGTTATTCTGAACTCAAAGCATAGGATTCTCATTTTATAACTTCAATAACTTAGTCTAATATATTTATTTTAAAATGAAGAGTGAAAATAAAATTCAGATTTAATTTTTTTCATCCGAACCATGTCATGAGACCCAATCTCTGTCTTTCGCCTTCACATCCTGCAGCTGATTCGGATTAACAGGATCTGAACCGTCTATTCCGAATCTCCCTCTTTTTCTCCGAATCCCAACATGCATATCAGTTCAATCTTTTCCGCTGCCATTGTTCTCTGGAATCTTGTAAGCGTTGCAAATTTTCCTCGTCTTGACCGAACCAGGCCATATGCTGCACGACAAACATGGTGGGACCCACAAGCCTCTTAAAAGCCCAAAACTGTTCTTATATGGCATCATCCCAGGAGTTACATTTGTTAAACACCCTGATCAAACAAGTGAAGGTTCCTCGACAAGGAAATGATATATTAATTTTTTTTTTCAGGGTTGGTCAATGAATTAGTCCCAGAAAAAGGACCGGGCAATTTGGCAAACTCCATTGCTCAAATAGTTTTTATAGATGTTAGTTGATAAACAATATTTGATCTTGTGGCAAAGATAATATTTTCTGTGTAAGAAGTTAGAGATTCGAAATTTATAAGAAACAATTTTTTATAAATATTAAATAATTAGATGGCTTGATTTTCAATCTTTACTAAAAAAAAATAATATATTAAATAAATTATTAATTGTTCATCATTATTAATTGTTCATTAAACATATAATATATTAAATAAATTAAAAATAATATGGTTTAATTAAGATTCGTGACAGTTTTGAGACTATTGACTATTGTTGTATATAAAATCCAACATATTAGATTTTGACGTATACGCCATATATTTCGATCATTAAAAGAAAATAAAATTTGATACATGTTATACCTTTTGTTTCATCGAGGTGGATTTTAATCCACTATAAATCTTTCAGTCAAATTTCGAATCTGTAACTTTTCAATTGAAAGACATATCTCACTTGACTAAATGCCAATTTTCATTAATTAGAATTTGAAATTATTATTCCATAAAAGGCGGTTGAGCATTCAAACCTCTAAAACATACCAAGTTATTAACCGATTTCTAGCGTCAGATCAACCATTTGCTATTCTCATACTTAATCTTAGTTTATATAGTTATGAAAATTGTATTATATTTGATAATAATTGTTTGAACTAATTTTTTTAAATTCTTTTGTAATATATTTTTAAGCTAGAATAAAGTTAAAAAGTAGCCCTACAACAACAACCAAGTCTCTAGTCCCAAACAAGTTGGGGTAGGTTAGAAATGAAATCCAATCATAATCATAAAATCAAAGTAGATAGTAAAAAAAATAAAATAATAGTAGTAATAGTAATAGTAGTACTACTAATAATAATGGTATCAATAATAATATTAATACTAATACTAACTATATTATATCTATAATTAAATTATAGATTGTAGGATCAAAGTGTTGTCTTTTCGATGTGTTGTCTAAAAGTAGCCCTAACATTTCAAAATTTGGATGGACTAATGTGATCCATTAAAGGCTTGTGCTCAAATTTAGATAAAATTTGAAGAGTGAGCCTATGGTGCTATGCATAGCACGGATGGGGTCCGTGCTACGGCTCAAAATTTGACTTTTCAAAATCCTAACGGTCGATCCAACCGTTCAATGTGATAACCATATGAATATGTACTTGCAAACTAAATTTTATATTTTTTCGAATTTTTTTACTATTTTTTTAGATAGGTAGAAAAATCAGTGTTTTCTGAAAATTCTGGACCATCAAAATTCTACCTATCTAAAAAAATAGTAAAAAAATTCGAAAAAATATAAAATTTAGTTTGCAAGTACATATTCATATGGTTATCACATTGAACGGTTGGATCGACCGTTAGAATTTTGAAAAGTCAAATTTTGAGCCGTAGCACGGACCCCATCCGTGCTATGCATAGCACCATAGCCTCACTCAAATTTGAATGGCTGGCCATTTGTTTTTAATGACATGTTTATGACCTTGTTATTCACTTTTAGGAGAGCTCGCCCGATATAATTACATATTTTTGTGAGATCTATATAATAAACTTGTTCCTTTATTTGCTTCTTAATTTTTCTCTGGTCCCCTCAACGGTTTACCTCTTTTTCTTTTTCTTTCTTTAGAAAAAAGATGGAGCTCAATGGCCTTTTTTTCAAGTATAAAACGTCAATCATACGCTCTTGAACTGTAAATTTATACAAAGTAGAATTGAAAATAATAAATAAGAAAAAACGCATCTTTCGCACAAAGATTATAATTTACTTTTTTATTCGTTCGTTTTAAATTACATTTAAAATAGTAGTCCTATTTTTTTCTTAAAAAAATGGCAGATACAGACTAGTTAATCACATAAAAGCGTATTACATTATATTTCAGGCCATTTCTAAAATGTTCATCTCTACTCTCTGCTTTGCCAAGATGTGACAAGGAGTATGTCTCTATCAGAAAGAACAAAAATTTAGAAGGGGAGGGGGTTGTAATATAAAATTTATAATGTGTAACAAGTGAGATTTGAATTCAAATATCTACAAACACAAATAAGTAAAGTTATAACCATTAAATCACAGCCGCACATTCGATATTAGTCTTACATTCAACATTTATGAGGGGATTAAACCATATAAACACTTTTAAATTTATATAGTATAAATGATCAAGTTGTTAATTTATATTTATGGAAATAGCTAAGCACCTCTTGACCTATATGAATAAATATGTCCCTGCCTGCTATCTGAATATTGTAGGTTCTCTCTTTCACAGTAAAAAGGCATTGACCAACGTGGTTTACTATTTTGGTGTTATCTAAAGTATAATTAAGATCATCAGTCTTAAAATCAGATTGAAAATAAAAAAAATCACAACAATATTTATTTTCACAAAAATAATTTTACTTTTTTAACATAAAGTGAGGATTGAAGTCTCAAATCTAGGGGTGACAAAAAGCTCGTAGCTCGTGGCTCGATCGTGACTCGCTCGCTAACAGCTCGCTTGTTACTGAACCGAGATGTTAACGAGCCAGCTCGTCACTAGCTCAGTCCAGAATTAACGAGTTCAAACTGGGGCCTAGCTTGCTCGCCAGCTCGCGAGCTAGTTCGGCTAGGCATTAATTTGTGTGCATTTTATACTGTCTAGCTCGGTCCAGCTCGGTTCAGCTCGATCCAAAAAGTTTATAGAATTTATTTTCTTCTTAAAACAAGATCCAGCCAGCTCGTCAGCTCGCGAGCTAGCTCGGACTGGCTTGTCACGATTTCAAGCTGAGGTTTTAGCTCGGATGTCCTAGATCCAGCTCGCTCGGCTGCAGCTCGATACAGAATTAACAAGCTGAGCTAAAGTCTAGCTCAGACCGAGCCAACTCGTTGCCACTCCTACTCAAATCATTCATAAAAAAACTAGCATGTACATGACAACAAAAATAGAATGTACATGACTAATGAAACCTTCGAGGTTGTTTTGTTCCAAATGAAACGAGTGATTAACTCTATCATTTTTTTTTTCAAAAAAATACCTAGTTGTTTAAATTACCAATATGTATGTACGTACGTACATATGTATATATATAAAATAAAACTAGCGTGCTACATGTAACATAGTGACATATCATGTTATTTCCTTAAAAATTTATTGGATATGCTTCAACGACGAATTCAAACTGTTAAAATTGATCTACTTCATAAGTGATGTATTTAACATGCAAATATTATAATTTTTTTGAATTCATTTAATATAAAATCAAGCGGTAAAAAAAGTGAAGATTTATAAGTTAATTTTAATACATTTATTTTTTATTATTTTTTTACATGCTTGACTTTATACTAATTATTGCTAAAAGTTATAACTTTTATATGTAAACGAAGCGATCGCTCAGGAAATAAATTAGTTTCAGCAGTTTAAATTTGTCGTTTGAAGCGTATTCAATAATTTTTTTAGAAGATAGCACAATATGTAACTATGGTACAGATAGCACGGTAGCCTATCTCATATATAATGTGCATGTTTGTGTTTGTGTGTGGAAAAACGAGTACGTTTGAGTACTAACGGATCCAACTCCGCTGTTTTTCTTAGCATAGTCCTGCTAGCAGCAGAGTCCATTCCAGTACTAACGACCGCACGAGATATTTTCGGCTTGGGTTGACTATGTTACGCCATTTTGTTGAAATGTCCGTTCATGTCATTTCTACATTAATTTAAATTTAAATTCATACAAATTTAACCTTAATACAGACTTATATCAAATTAATATAACTTTTTGCTCCACATAAAAAAGATTGGTAGACAATTCGAAAGTGAAAATACCTGGACAGTAAAAATTCTTCCAAAAAGTAAAAAAAAACATCACACGTGCACAGTGTTGGTGTCAATTCATATGAAAAAAAGGTTGCACGGATATTGGGGTGACCAGGGGTTGAAAAACTATTTCCCGTGCTCTCATATCAGGTTTTATTTTTCATTTTTCGTAATTAAAAAAATTAATTATAGAAAAAAATGTTGATTAATTTTTTTTACAAAAAACACAAGTACCGAATCTGATTCACTCCGCTGTACACAGGTCTACACATTTTGTAAAAGAAAGTAAAAAAAAAAAGTGTACTGAATCAAAGTTTCAGTACACCGCCGGTAAACACTCCTTTTTTTTCTTAAGAAATTATGCAGTATACCTTGGGGAAAAAAAATAAAAAAAAGGAATACATATCTCTTTTTGAGATATTCCGTAGTAAGATTTCTGTTTTGGTTTGTTTCGCGTGAAATGGAGGGGTACCGAATATTTAATTCAATACTTACGCTTAAAATAAAATCAACCTTTTTTCCTGTTTGATTACGAAATATAAAAGAATTCCTCGTATTATGTGGTCGTATAGCGCAAAACTAATTTTTACAGGACCACATCTCAAATTTCCCCAAAAATGACTCTACAGTTAAACTAGACCCCTTGCGTAGCCCCTTGCACACAAGTACACAACACATGACTACATGACCATGGGGCTTCTTTTTGTATATCCTCACCTCTCTTATTTATTAACCTAGTGTTATATCTGTAGTAAATGGCCTCTCTTTCTCTCTCCAGAGGATCCAAACCTAAGCAAATGGAGTATGGGAGGAGACTCTCTGAGCTTCTAATGGAGCAACAAGAGCCATTTCTATTGGATGAGTACCTAAAACAAAATGGTTACTCAAGAAGGGCACCTAAATGCCACCAAATAAGTGGGTTGTGTTGTCCTTTGAGTGTTTGCAAGAAACTTCTAAAGAAGAGGTCAAGAGGCAGCACAGGTGGTAGCTCTGCTCTGAGAACCATGTTGAACAAGATAATGTATCAAAAGGTTGTAAGAAAATTGATGAATTGGGGCTGTGGCAAGAAGATGGAATTTAGAAGGCTTGACAATTCCTTTGAAGGGGATTCTATTGGAGAGGACGATGATTGGAGGAAAATGGAGGTGATCAGTAGGCAACTCAGTCCTGTCTCAGTGTTTGAGCTACACTCAGATGAGGATTCATCACCAACTCATGAATACCATAATTGTAAGTTTCTTTGTTTAAAGTTTGAATAATGACTTGTTTTTTTGTATCCTTTGCTTAATTATCAGGAGCCTAGCTAGTGCTCCTTCTGTATTACTGAGTTGGCTAGATTCTTATTAGATAATTGGTATCTGTCTTGTACATTTTTTCCCTTTTTGTTTAATTTTCTTTTGGTCTTTACTTGACTTTCTAAATCGGTAGTTAAGAACCTAAAACTTGATTTTCCCCATCTTTCAATTTGTGCATTGTCTTTGGTTAAAGGAAAAATGCACATTTGGCTCCTAATTAATCTGTTAATATTTATTACCACATATTTTATTTTCTATAAGTTAATTTATCTCCTTTGTTCTTAATTTTAGTTAAAGATGAAGAAAGGCTGTCAACCTCAAGCAGAGGGTCAGAAGGAGAAGGAGAGCTTCAAATTTCTGCAATTTCTTCATTAAAAAATAATGTACTTGGGAAGGATGTTCAAGAAATGATTTGGGAACCTCAAGAGAATTTGAGATCTCAAATGAGCTTGAAACAAACAGATGAACAAGTGCTATCATGGGAGAAGATTACAAGAGACATTAACAAAATACCCACTTTAATAGAGTATGATTTCACCAAGTCAGAGAAACAATGGTACCAACTCAAGCAAGACATGGTAGGGATTGGTAGTGAAATAGAGACATTAATTTTTGAGGAGATTAGAAAAGAGGCTGTATTGGACTTGCTAGGATCTCATTGCACATTATAGAAGCCAATTTTGTCTATCATTTTCTTTCCTAATAATTTGTAAATTATTATTTTTGCGTTGGAAATGGGTTCATCATATTTATAATTCAGCCTAGTTTTCGGTCTCTGTCTTGGGCTTCGTGGTTAATTTGAAAGAGTTCCCAAAATGAGACATTTTAAAGAGTTCACCCTGAATCTGTACCCATTTCAGTACTAATGGCCAATAGGCAATGTGTGTGTGTGGGGGGGGGGGGGGGGGGGGGGGGGGGGGGGGTTAACATTGTTCATAAATGAAAAAAAATTTGTTTCCATAATAAACCAAATTGGGTAATCTTGATAATCAGAGAGATTTAAAAATACTTTCATCAATTATTTTAAAAAGAGTGTATAACATGTCTTTCTACCTTCAGTCAAATATCTTTTAGCGTAATATGTATAATTCAACGAGGCGTGTTATCAAAATTCACAAAAAAAAAGGACAGATGCCTTCTTTGGTTCGTTGTAGGTAGATACACTCTTATAAAATTTCTTCTGTTTACTGAAACTTAGGGGTCAAAGATGCTTTTGTGGATGTTAATTATTTTTTAATAAATAAATAGCAGTAGTTGCAGTTTAGTTATTTTTATCACATGTGTACCAATTGAAATGATTAATGTAAGTTGGGTTCATTAAATGGGAAATAAATCTGCTGTTATTCCAAAGAGATCACAGAACCTATTATTCTGATTTCAACCATTAATCTTTGTTGAGATTCGGGCACAAAAAACTTTTTTTCTCGAGATTCGTGTATAAAAAACTTTGAACGGTTGAGATAGGAATAACAGGATCCTGTGATCCAGCAAGATGACAAATTTTGGCATATCTTGTTCATAGGCATGCAAAAAGGCATTTTAACATTTTATAGGTACAGGCAGTAAGCATTTATAATGCAACTCCTACCATTTAAGTAGGGAAGGAAGAAAAAAAAAATGAGGAGATCAGGATGGTACGAACACACAAGTAATGATTCTATTAATTATAAAAATGATTGCAAATAAAGACTTCTAAAATCTGTATACAGCTTACAGCATCAAACCAGCAGTTAAAGATTATTTATATTTCCAATCTAAAATATCTTTTATTTTATTTTTATTTTTTTAAACTTGGTAGTGGCAATAGAATACTATCTACAACATATGACAATAGAATACTAAGTGATAAATAATAAATCGAAGTATTATATTGCAATAAAAACATATCACTGAAAATCAATTAATATACCAGTTCCTCACGTCTATATTGTGTGGTCCTTGTATTAATTTTTACTATAAATATAGATTTTTTTTTTAAATTTTGTCATATTCTCTTTAACAATCAAAACTGTCTATTTTAATTGAACTGTTGTAAATCATTATATTACGCAAACTAGAAAAATTGACCCTGTATTTATTCATTTTCAAAAATCTCAGTATAACAGGATCCTAACATTTTGTAGATTTAAATATGTCCGGTTTACATTTGAGATCTATTTTTAAAATGTCTCTTGTAGTACGAGTCCAATTTTAGAAAGATTTCATGACAATACCAATACTTTTTTTTTAATATTATTTAGATTAAATCCAAAAAATACAGAAAAATATAAAAGTTTCTATAACTAATTAAAAAAAAAATTTGTCCAACATGAATTTTTTGTTTCCAAGAAAAATCCGAAAGACCAGCTGTAAATAAGTTGTCTGTAATAAGTTTTAGTTGGAGACGTGGAGCGGTGGAACAGTTGCCCAGGATAAAAAGTCTTATGACAAAGATCGAGAGTTTGAGCCCTCTCACTACTTTGCAGCTTCTGCGAAGCTTTAAAAAAAAAATTTGGGTTAGGCTAACTAATTATTTTATGCTACAATAATTATGTAAGTATATAAATTGCTTTAATGCACAACACATCTATACTCAATTATGAACCATAAAATTAGCACAGATAGCAACGGACTTCTTCTTTCTACAAAAAGATGCATGTTCAAATTTCAGAAAAAAAAACTAACAAAAACTCTTATTTAAAGAAAAATTATATGTTTTAACAAGCAGTTCTTTTCATGTTTTAACATCAACTAATCGTCTTCAAGATACAGTGCTTGATGACTAGATGGGAGACCAAAGCAGCAACGAATTATAATTTTCATGTTTTAACATCAACTAATCGTCTTGAAGATACAGTGCTTGATGACTGGATGGTCTAAAGAAACCATACATCATGAAACCATACAGAACAGGACACTGGTACCAAACATCTGGTACACAGCTGACAGCCCTACCAATATGTTCAAGTACATACCAATCCATCCATTCAAAAGATAAAAGGTTTACAAACTAAAATTCACAAGTCCACTAGCACTGTTCATGTTTGCCGACAAATTGCAGCCTCTATATCTTTATTACAAGTGCCATTTTGAAAAACAGCCCTCTGACTACCTTGTAGACTTATAGTAAAGATAGTCAACACAAATAAAAAAGTTTTTTCTGCATTAAATCAATCAATGTTCCTTGGCATTTAGTTAGGCTGCAATTATTTGAGGGTAAAATCACTTTACAGTGATTCCTATAAACAAAAGGACATAAATTTTGTATCCTATTGAGTATTGAATATGGACATGGTCTAAAGAAATCTTGGCTATATACCTAGGCGGCAACAAATTATGCCGTAGGTACTATGTTTTAATTTTGTTAAAGATATTCAATAGATTAATTGTAGGGACTGACTGCCGATAGAACCTCAACTATTAAATTTTTCAATTTTTCAATTTTATTCATCTAAATTAATCTATTATTTCTAGTATCTAATATTAATTTTAATCGAACCTAAAATATGTAGCCAACAATTTTGCTTTGGATAGGTTTTTATTGGTGTTTCTTGAACTGAACTCGTTCATGTCCCAAGTACAAACTAGTTGGCAGACAAAGATGGAAGTATTGATTGGCAATATTTGTTGTATTGTATGGCAACGGCCAACGGTGATGTCTTTGACGGTACTGAAGTGGGACTAGTAAGGCTGTGATGCTTTGCATTGTACATTTGGCGTGTTTTGATACAGTAGGCATCAGGTTTGTGTCAAGATGTACGCTAGATAAAAATTAAAACATATCCAATAATTATTGTATCGAAACATATTAAATAAGTCTTCATTGCAAATTCCAAAATTTTTATTAATACCATTTTCAAAAAATAAATAAGTAAATAAACCATAAATTTTGGAGAATTCGATATTTATTTATTTACCAGAGCAGCAACGACAAATGGCGGCTCTATTCTTGGGGGCTGTCATTTGTTGTTGCGGCCCTGGTAACTATCGAATTTTCCAGTTTCAGTGATCCTTTGGGTTTTTCTTTTTGGGAATGGTATTAATAAAAATTTCGGTTGCAAATCACCATAGACTCACTCAAATTTTAACATTGTTTTTCACATCTGTACGTGGTAAAAAGAATTAGGACCTTTATTTATTTTTCTATTTTACGAGTGATGTGTCTACATGTGAAAATTTTAAACTTTCAAATTAATTTAGTATAAAGTCAAGCAGTCAAAATTAGAAGGTTTATAAATTAATTTTAATGCATTTATTTTTTGAACATTTTTTTACCACTTTATACAAAATTAATTTCAAAATTTAAAATTCTTGCATGGAAACACGCATCACTCGTAAAGTAGAAGTGTTTCAACAGTTCAGATTCATCGTTTGAAGTCAATCTAATAAGTTTTGGAATTGAGTTCGCAAAGAGGCGG
The DNA here is from genome assembly GCA_011114355.1 of Carex littledalei. Lineage (NCBI taxonomy): Eukaryota > Viridiplantae > Streptophyta > Magnoliopsida > Poales > Cyperaceae > Carex > Carex littledalei. Next base: position 55,595 of record SWLB01000210.1, on the reverse strand, counting down.
AAGTACTAGGCACTCCTTATAAATGAATAAAAAAAATCAGTTTTTGATTCTTTACATTTTTTTTTTATTTTTACAAAAATATACTATTTAGTTATTTACTCTCCTCGTAAAATAAAATTACCTAACACTCGGATGACATTAAAAAAACCGAGTATGGAGATCGTATACACTATAAGGTCCATGCATAATTCATTGTACATGGAAAGGCATGTGCATATTTTTTTTTTTTGGAAGAATGCATGTGCATATTAATTGCACGAAGTTAATTTTTTGCATCATATCTATATGCATTAAGATGGGTAGAGGGGTGGATGCATAGATACGTACTGATGTTGATACTCCAACCTCCTCTGCCGATATAACAGGACATGAAACAATATAAAGAGAGATGTATTGTTGTGTTTCTTTACCAAACAATAAATGTCATTGGCATTTAGCCATTTACTAGTTAAGAGTTAAATGACCCGCTGCCATGAAAAATAAAATAATAAATAGCCGATAAATTAAATATACTACAATTGCGGATGGGGCTAGTATGTTTCAATCAAATGCGGGCTTCTTGTTTTGAAAGAATAAATGATGCATTCACCTACCCTAGAAAATTATTTATCGCTTTAACTTGAATTTTGAAGAAATGATGGAAACTAAAAGAAATATTCTTATACTATAACGGTTGGTTATTGTTATTTTTCTGAAGCTAAGGGTTAAAAGAAAGCATTATATTGAATCATTCACAACAATTTACTAATAACCGTAGAATTCTTTGAAATAAAAAAACTAAATTTAGGCATGTATCATTTAACATGTCTATTTAATTTTCTTTCAAAAAAACATGTCTATTTAATTTAATTTAATTTATTTTGAACATTTTTTAGTCTCTGATCCAAACCCAAACTTCTAATTTGCCAATCACTTGATAAATAACTAAGAGTGAATCTATGGTACTATGCATAGCACGGATTGGTCCATACTACGAATTAATAGTTTCTTTTTCAAAATTCTAACGGTTGATCTGAACCGTTCAACATGATTTCCATATGAGAATATACTTGTGAGCTAAATTTTTTAATTTTTAGAATTTTTTTACTATTTTTTTAGATAGATAGAAAATCATTGTTTATGGATGGTCCAGAATTTTCAGATCAAGTGATTTTCTACATATCTTAAAATATAGTAAAAAAATTCAAAAAAATATAAAATTTAGTCTGCAAGTACCAATTCATGTGGAGATCACGTTGAACGGTTCGGATCAACCATTAGAATTTTCAAAATGAAAATTTGATTCCGTAGTACGGACTAATTCGTGCTATGCATAGTACCATAGACTCACTCAATAACTAATATATTTTAAAATTATATCGAATTTAAGATATGCTATATTGAAACTATATAAAATTATGACATCATCATCATCATGATTATTAGTATGAGTGAGGCTATGGTATTATGCATAGCGCGGATTGATATGTACTATGGATCAAGATCTCCGTTTTCAAAGACTAAACAACCGATCTGAACCATTCGACATGATCTCCATATGAAAACATAGTTGAGACTAAAATTTATATCTTGTACATTTTTTTCCTATTTTGTTTATATGTAGAAAATCACTACTTTTGAATGGTCTTGAATCTTTAGATCAATTAACTTTTTACCTAAAAAATTGTAAAAAAATTCTAAAAATGTTGTTTTATATCAAAGAATTTATTGTAGATACAATCCCCAATCTGAAATACCATTTCTTCAAAGAACAGAAGACTACACTAAACTAGAAGGGAGAGCATGGGTCCGATGTCCATTGGACTCAAATTTGGGTCCGATGGGTTTAGGGACCGTCCGATCCACTTTCAGATTCGTGCACACAAATTTAAAGAAGACGCGAAAATTGCAGGTGCAATCTTAAAGCAGATCGGACAGTCATCGAACCCATCGAATTCACTTTGAATCTGATGGACATCTGATCCAAATTGGTTCTGCTAGAAGGACGGGACCAATTCAAGAATATATATTATTTAATTGTTCTCGCGGCGACAATATAAACGAGTTGAATTATTTTGGAAGAAATAGTTAGTGATTTAGTGAGATTAAGACAGGAATTCAATGCACACCTCGGATACTTCTTGGTTCTTTGTCCTCATGTACCATTTTGCACGTGCAATGCAAGGGACAAGCCGAGAAAAAGAAGAAGTTAAATTAGAGTTAATCGATCATAGTTTGCTGTATAAAGAATCTGATAATTAATTATTTTGCAAACACAAAATTTATGCCCTTGTTGGAAGCTGCTTTGATGCTTCTTTGCACGTGATTTTTCGGAAGGATGGAAAAATTGTCTCCTCCGCGAGCCATCTTACAGTCTACAAGCGATTAATTACGGTATGTGGATAGCAACTGATATTAAAATTAGTATATTAGATTTTTTAAAAATATATATAACTTCAATCTTTGATCTGCTGACAAAGATAATGCTCTCCGTTTGGAAGGTTTATTGTTAGAAGTCTCGGTATTAAGAATGAACATGTTAGGTGTACATATATTTAATTTCATTATTCTAAAGTTCTGTGTTAAGATCCGAAACTCTGAGTGCTAAAAATAAAAAATTTAGGTGTTTATTGTTGCACTATGTGATATTTAGACTCAGAATTGATGTTCTTATTATTCTTATAATGAGAACCTCGAACTCTTCAAGTGTTAATAGAAGAAGGTATAGGTGCTTATAGTTGAACATTTGTTTAGAGCCGGAATTTTCAATTCTGAACTTTACAGAGGAACATTTTGTGAATATTTGAATTATTATTTAAAAAATATAGAGCTCCTAAATTAAATTTAACATTGTAGAGATCTTAAATTTTGTGTTTACAAAATTGGTATTCAAGCAATATGTGCCGATATTTGAATTTCCCACTACTTTAGAAATCAATTTTGAAAATATATGAGAACATTTTCTGACGAGGCTCAAAGTCATGCTGGTATTCAAATCTGTTACCTCCTTTGAAGCCCACAGCCTTTATCAAATATCATAGAACTTTTGGTCCAGAAGCCCAATCCATTAAATATGGGCTAATTCTCTTTTTGTAGTTCGTGTTCATTTTCGTGTTTGATAATGTTCGAATGGGCCTTGGGTTTATATACTTCCGATATGTATTGGATCATGGAAATGTTAATTTTGCAATTGAATAACAATATAATGAGGACATCATGGAGATCAAATAACAGAGTCTGGCTAGTAACATCAGTGTCATTTCAGTCTATATAACACCAACTCCAAAATCTATCGAATTGACTTCAAACGGTGAATCCAAACCGTTAAAATCGATCCATTTCATTAGTTGTGTGTTTACATGCAAAATTTATATTTTTTCGAATTTATTTAGTATCAAGTCAAGCGGTCAAATGTGCGAGTTTTTAAGTTAATTTTAATGCATTCATTTTCAACATTTTTGACTGTTTGATTTGATACTAAAATAACTAGAAAATATAAAAAATTTGCATGTAAACACATCACTCATAAAGTAAATCGGTTTGAACGGTTTGGATTAGTTGTTTGAAGTCTATCCAATCAATTTTGTAGTTGGTGTCATATGACACCGATGTCATACTAGCCGGACTCCAAATAACATGCTCGATTCTTACTGATAACACAACTTAAATATGTTTTTTTTTGTGCTTGTATGAGGACTCCAATGATTCAACGCTAATGCTATGTTTCCGTACGCTAAAAAAGCTTTGAACAATTTACATTAATTATATAAGATGGTTATACTTTATTAAATTGAAAGGGATATTGCAAGGGATATTAAATTAAGTTAATTTATACAAAAAAATATGTAAGATATATATTACTGGCCGGGAATTTAATTCGCATAATCAATGAAAAGAATATAGGCTCGTTTGGTATAGCAAGGACAGATTATATAGAGGATAGATTTCCTGTGAAACTGAATATATTTAATTTCCTGTTTGCCCTTGGTTTAATATATCATAATATTGACATTAATTTTAATATGTATTTATTGAAACTGATGTAGGGCAATTTTTATGTATTTATATTATTAATTAGGTATCTGTTCTTGAGTCAGCATTTTCTATGGTTTTTCGCCACAAAAGACTGTAACTGTAAACAGGACCTACTTAGGAGGATCCTTTGATTATAATTTTAGAATAAAAAATAGGAAAATAAAAACTCAAAATTTAGTGCAGGTACTAGATGTAATTTGAAAACTTTTGAGTCTCTTTTCATGATAAAAAGAAATAGAGACTCTTCACGGAGGTTGAAAAGATTGTCCGGTTAGATAATTTTTTTTCCTTTAATTGATGCTTGTCTTTGCATTTTCTTTCCCTTTGTGCTTCTAGAAAACACTTAAATTAGCTCTTTCAACTCACAAATTTCATAGAATTTAATCTCAAAATAACGATTCTTTCCCCAAAAAGAAACCGCCGTCATAATCATCATAAAATATTAAAACACTCAAACTGTACACAATATTTCATGCTTTTATTCAAAACCAATCAAATTCCGGCAAACAGGATAAATCAAATACAATTTTATTCGGGAAGTACAAGTATATAGAGAGCATAATTAATATCATATGGCATACATAAGCATCAAATAATAAATAAGAACCTACCACTCAAACTCGACATCGTGATTTTGCTCGGGAAGATTTGACAACTTGACCAAATTGTCCTCCCTCACACTACATGAACTCTTGCACGAAAACCCGAGACCAAGCCCGAGCCGCTTTACTCTGGGCCAAGTACTATTTCTCCTCACAGCTTTCTTCTCCACCTTCACCGGTCTCCCATCCTCCTTTACTGGTTTGGTACACTCGATGAATGCCGCAAGAAACGGGTCTTCCTCCGGTCGTGTAACACCTTTTTTATTTTGCGTCTGAGTTGGTTGAAACCGACATGGCGGCAGTGGTATGTATAGACCGTGGGCCATACTTTTCAGGTCGAGATGTTGTGAACAATTAGGCGGAGGCCGTAGCTTTGTAGCTCGGTATAGCGAAACCGGTTTTTGGTTATCTTCCATTTGCGGAGTGATCTTGGATATGCCTGGTAAGTTCTCCCAAGAGAAAGGTACCTCTTGTGGGGAACTTGAGATTTTGTGCTTGCTCATCCCTTTTTGTCTTGTTTCAGGTGCGGTTAGGATGTAGCTATATATAATTAGGTTTTTTTAAGGGGAGAATTAGGAGTGGTAGCCCGAAATCATGCACTTGATGCTTGTAACGGTTAATGGAAAAGAATCAAGAGAAACAAGTGATTATCAGGTACATTGATATATAATTTCATCTATACCCTGGAAAACTAAAAAATATTGGTACGAGTTGAACTAGAGAGCTTTTAAGGTCACCAACCTCAGGTGAGCTTACTTCAAGGTCTATCCGAGAACTTCAAATAAGACATGATGTATTTACATGTTAAATTTATAAATTTTTGACTTAATTTAGTATAAAGTCAAGCAGTAAAAAATAATAGATTAATAAATTAATTTAAATGCGTTAACTTTTTATTATTTATTATCCATTTAATTTTATACCAAATTAATCTCAAAATATATAAATTTGACATGTAAACACGAATAGAATTAGAGTGTTTTTAAATTTACTAACATCTTTTATGAATTCAACTCTAAAATCTATCGATTGATTTTAAATGACAAATCCGAACTGTTAAAACCTATCTCACTCAAAAAGTAATGTATCTACATGCAAAAATTTTAAATTTTAATAAATTTGTATAGAGTCAAGTGGTTAAAAAATGAATGCATTAAAATTAATTTATAAACCTTCTAATTTTGACCGCTTGACTTTATACTAACTTAATTCGAAAGTTTAAAATTTTCGCATGTACACGCATCACGCATAAGGTAGATGGATTTCAACGGTTCGGATTCGTCATTTGAAGCCAATTAGATAGGTTTTAGAGTTGAGTTCACAAAAAAGTTCGGTAAACTTAAGAACACCCGCGAAAGGGGAGATAGCACAATTGGCTAGGAGAAAAGTCTTAGGATTGTTGGTTACCCAAAGGTCGAGAGTGCGAAGGTTTAAAAAAAAAAAACGTAAGAACACTCTAGTTCTACTATGTAAACACATCATTTGTTAAGTAGACCAATTTGGACAGTTTGAATTCGTCGTTTGAAGTCAATCGGATAGGTTTTGTTGTTAAGCTGACAAGAAGTGTTCTAATCAATATATAATTTATCTAGTTTCTTAGTTAACATGCTCACCAGTAACCATAATCACAAGATTTGCAAATAATTCATTTTTTTTGTGATGACGAATCAAATGTCGAATTATTCGGTTGACCAAACTTTGATCAAATTATTCCCGAATAATTCGCGAATTTTACGAACTTTTCCCGAATTTTACGAATTATTCGCGAATTTTTCCCATAACATTTTTTTTGGTTTTTTTTTTTGTTTCCTTGTAGGACTGAGATCTCTGGTCCGGATAATTCCAAATCATTCTCGAATTATACCTGAATTTTCTCAGAACATTTTTTTTTTTTTTTTGCTTCCTTGTAGGACTGAGATCTCTGGTCCGGATAATTCCGAATCATTTCCGAATTATGCTCAAATTATTCCCGCATCACGAATTTTTAACCTCGCCGAACCAAACCCGAATAATTCATTTGTTACTATGCAAATAACAAGGCTGCTCAAGGTTTCATTATTTATGGCAATGTATAACTGCTGGGGGAATCCATGCATCAATGAATTGAAGCATGTGCTATTTTATGAAAGTAGGTAACAGAAGGTTTGGACTCTTATTTCTTTTTATATTATTGGAAAATAGTTGTACTTATTGCTGCATGAGTGGGGCGTCAATGATATTTGAGGTTAAACGAAGGTAGAGAAGGAAATGAGACAACGAAATTAGGTAAATGTCTAGATAGATGTTAGAAAGATAGAGATGGAAATGTATGTTGGTTGGCAAAAGGGATGGGTGCGTGTGCCAAGGAAAAACAGAAGCCTGCGTCATTGACGGTTTTTCTTTTTCTTATGCGTCAAGTAAATTTTAAAGTTAAAAATGTTAATATATATTAACTAGAAGTCTTTATTTGCTTGCTCAAAAATTCAAATTAATGACCAATTAACTATCGCGATTAATTAATTTCTTTTTAAGTACAGGACAAAATAGTTAGTAATTCAAATCATGCATTGATTTATTAAAGGATTATTGAAAGAAAGTACTGATTAAACACAGTTCGCTTGATACAATATTATTAAGGCAACTTAGGATTCAATTTTGGAGTTTAACTGGTTTTCACAAGTGCTATTAATTATATATTATGAAATAATTTTTAAAGAGAAGCAACATATATAATTATTGCATGTGTCTATTCATTAAAGAAAAAAAACGTGATGGGATTTGACTAGCATGTCATGACTTGGTCATGTCACGTTATATACATTCTTTTTCATGTGACGTGGCTTAATAGTGGAGGAAAATTACGTTATGCGAATAATCATGTCACGTGTATATGTTCCCGCCGTGATCAAACATGACGTGGTTGGTCAAGTTTAATTACCTCTTTCATATTTTAAGTTAGTTCATAGAAAAAATAATAAAAGATATGCTATTAATAAAAACTATTGTAAAATAAATTAAAATAAAGAAATAATGTTGAAAAAAATAGTAATTTATAGTGTGGCTTAATGTGATTGGGTCAGAGCGTGACGTATCAGTTTCGGTAATATATATATATATATATATAGGAGTTGGCTACGGTGCTACACGTAGCATAGAGGGCCTCCGTGCAACGGCTCAATATTTGAGTTTTCAAAATTCTAATGGTTGATCTGAACCGTTCAACATGATCTCCATATGAATATGTACTTGCAAACCAAATTTTATATTTTTTAGAATTTTTTTTATTATTTTTTTAGATAGGTAGAAAATCAATTGATCTGAATGGTACAGAATTTTTTTACTATTTTTTTCGCTAGTTCATTACAACAGAATCATTACACAGTTTCAAAGTTCCACACCACAAGGTCCACAACGCTCTAAAGGTCAAACCGTCATACATGTCCTCCCCTCAGTACTCCTTATCAGACTCTGTACCGCACCTCGGTACCAGCTACTACAATAAACTATTGAAAAAAGGTGCTCACTTCATAACTGTTAACTGTTGACACACGATATATATGTGGTCATTGATGAAATTTATAGCGCAAGTGTGGTTAATTGTACACTATTTAAATGTACAACGCCGGATGTAGAGATGAATTTTTAACTTGAAAGATACATATTTGAATATTTGTGTCAAACTTCTTGTGAGTTTGTAACATTCCAAATAAGAAGAGTTTCATTTGGCACACTCACGTACTGCTCACCTTCCTGGAAGAAACAATTAGATGGAATTAGGCAAACAGTAAAATAGAATTACTTTACTTAAAAAACTAAATAAAATAGCGGATAAAATATTTGATTAGAATAATTGAGTGGTACATTTATGTAGAAAGAAAATAATACATCTAAGGTTGTTCTAACTACAAGTCCCAGCTGACTAGTAGAGTACGTTAATTGTCTCTCTTTTTATGTGAAATGTACGAATTTATGGTTAAGTAGGATAGTATTAGAAACTCTTGCTATCTTTAGCTGTAGTCAACAAAAATTTCAATTTTTTTGTCCTGTTTCTTTCCACTTCATTTTCTTTGCAGATTACATTATTAACCACACCAAAATGAAGTGAATGCAGGAATAATTTTTTTCACATACAACAGTGGTACGAAGTTAATCAAAGTCCAGCAAATAAAATCATAATGTATCTATAGTGTTATCCATTCTCTTAAAAAAACCGCAAAAAAAATCATTCAGGATACCTTTCTCTGGAGGGAACTCTTTTTTTTTTTTTTGCCGTTTTCTTCTCTGTTTTTTTCTTATGTTGGCCAACAATTTGCATCGTGACAAATTGCAGCATACTCCTTTGGTTTATAATATTGATTTTTTCTATATATGATACAAGCATGGAGAAACCAAAAATTTAAGATCGAAGAATTAATTTGATGAATAAGTGTCATGTAATTTTATTTTTATTTTATAAGAAAGCTAATTAATTTGTTTCTTCTTCTTTTTATAACCATCGGCTAGTATTTTGACAAACAACTAAAATAGTAGGTATATGTCACCATAAACCGTCCTTGACTTTACAAGAAGACTTGCATACTGCCAAATGGATAAAAACATTATAAAAAAAAGAAAAAGCAATGCAATTTGGTTATTCATTCATGGGTCTATGAGGAGATAACAATGTGAAGCTTTCTTTGAATGCTATATTAACTTCTTCCATTAGACTAAGGCGGCTCTTAGTTTTACAAAGATTATTCAATTCAACTTGACTGCAGCAGTCAAGCTTTCAAAAAAAAAAAAGAGTATTCAATTCATTTTGCATCTCCTATAAGTTTTTATTGTTTTCGGTAGACAATTTTAGATGAATAATAATTGCAACAAGCCTTTGTACAAGTTGATCGTCATACGATTTTAGTGATGGATAAAAGATATTTTTTAGTAAAATTGGATGTTCAAGTCATTCAATTATTTATTCACACAAAAAGTTTTATCCGAATTTTGAATATGTGATCTTCTATACAAGAAGCATGTCTTTATCATTATATCAAAGACTAATTCTTGATTAAAGGAAAAAAAAATGATTTTTTTGCCAGTGGTTTTACCTCGTTATTTTATCATTGAAATGAAAAGAAATTTAAATGACAACTTCAAAAGAATAACCCGTTTCATGGTAAGATTTGTGGTTCAAACCAATTACTTTAAAAAGAAAAATCAAATAAGATTATGCGTTCTAGACTTTGTATATTTGGATGCGAGATAGAATAGCTAGAATAGTAAAATTTTAAATTAGTATATGAGAATAGAGAAAAATAGTGATTTTCAGATTAGTGTGAAAATTGTGTTATTCGTATTAGTAATAATGTTGTTTGGATTGTACATTTGGAATAGTGAATAATTGTAACCGAGAAAAAATAGTGCTAACAAGGTGCTAATTAAGATAAAGATAGACAAGTGGGGTCTCAAACGAATTGTCAATACGTGGAGATTGCAGAAGTGATGTCAATTTTGTCATTTCGAGACTGTGGTGGTGAAAATCCAAAAATAAAGTATTTTTTTCTGTCTCTTGACACTTCCGAATAGTAGTTGTTTCAACATTTACAAGGAATAGAGAATAGTAGCTATTTTAGCTATTTTAGCTATTCCAAATAGCAAATATGTTGTTTGGATGCACATTGTTATTCTCTAATAGCTCCCTATTCTAGCTATTCTCCCTGATCCAAAGAGGTTGCTTACTTCTTATAATAAGAGATGCAGTTGTATATAAGATTGCAGTGTTTTAAAGAATGACTAGTTTAAATAGTTAGTTTCCGGATAAAGATATTAACAGCGTTATTTTGATTCTATAGTTTGTACATTGTTTGAAATCAAAATAGCGTTGCTAATATATTTATCCTAAGTTTCCAGTAGGATATTTTATACAGTTACACAATTATAGTGAGAGTTTTAGTTGTTCGTTATAAAAAAAATTCAGTGTTTATCGTATTTATCTTTTCAGGAAAAAGAAACATATGCAGACCGGAGCGGATTCAATTCTATGAGTTTATTGAGGCCTTAATTTTATCGTTTATCCCGCTATGTATTTAATGGGCCTACAATACGTATAACTAGTTAAATTTTGTTGGGCTCTAAATGATTCCAGGCCTATATTCTAAACATATATGATTTAAGGCCTACAACGTGAGAGGATCCGTACAAACAAAGGCCTAGAAATTGCTAAACTGATACAAACTCGGCCTCAAAATAATATCGTACTTTTATAATCCAACCCAAAAATGATTTAGGGTTTCACTATAAAATCTCTCTTCCTCCCCTTCATCCTTTCACCAGTACCGAATTGTGTTTTGTTTAGTTGATTTTTTCTCTCTTTTGCGGCACGTACATATTTTTGTCGATCGGAGAATTGAAGGGAGTTCGTGCTAATCTGTCCGTCCGTTGCCCAATCGACGGCGCAGGCTGTCTCGATCTAAACCCCCGAAAACCAGTTTTTAGGCGCTTATAGCCTTGACCCACAAATACTTCGTGAATGGGTTTGGGTTATGCTCGCCTCATACAAGCAATCCATTTTTATTGCATTTTTGTTTTGTTCGATTGATGCTATATTTTCAAATTGTTAATTTCAGAAATGAGGCTGTGACGACAAAATCTCATTTCTCGATTCTGATTTTGAGTATTTCGTATCTCGGACCCAACTTGATGACTTCATTTGTGCGTGTCTGAGCCTTGAATGATTCTTAAATTTCAGTTGTTTTGAATTTGGAATTTTAAAGGAAATTGTGGATTTGAAATTGATGCAGTGATTAAAAAACATTCCTCGTACTGAATGCCTAATTGGCTTGACAGACTAACCTATCCATAGAATATGAGCATCAACTTTCGCCACTAATAAGACAGTAATCGATGTTTTTTTTATTCGGTGGATGATTTCTCGCTTGAAAACATTTTTTTCATTTTATGTAATATTATTCTTATTTATTTCTTAATGGAAAAATATCAGCTACTGTTTATTACTGATAAAACAAATCATTATTTAAGCGATTTGCTTGTCCATCATCAATCTCCTGTACTATAATAATATAAAAGTAATAATGTAAAAATAGTTCTAAAATGGAACTACGTCCAACTCTTTTTAACTGTAAGAACATGAGGGCCGATTTTTTTATCTATCATTTAAGAACAAATTATTAATGTAAGACATCAAATAAACATAATCTTATAATATAAAAAAAAATCTAGAACAATAGCAATGTTTGTGCTATTTTTGGAGATATTTCATATTTTATGTCATGTTTAAGTTATATTTTATAATGCTGTAGATAAATAATTCGGCGCTGATGGTGTTTGCTCATTTTCTTTATTTTTTCACCATGCTGAAAATTAGAATTTTTCTTGAAAAAAATGAAAAACCAAAAGGACCTATAAAACGAGAACAAATGACGGGAAAATAAGATATGCTCTTAACATATATTAAAATTAACACCCACTTTTCATCTACAGAACTCAGAATGGTGAATTATGGTAAATTTTTGCAGATGAAAATAATATACGGGGTTAGCTATGGACATTTGATAATAATATTGAATAACCATTGAAGTGTTGATTGTAATCCCCAAACTGTCTTTCTTTCTTTTCTTTTTTCAAACAACACCCTCAAGTATGATATTTGATTCAATTAACCTCTTCCACTCAGTTATCTTAGAGTACCTATCCTCTGATAAATCAATTTTTTTAATTTGCACAAAATCGGACCAGTTGAAAAATTCGGACCTGATAGTTTTAAAATATCTATTGTGAACAGTTTGAATTCGAACTCAAAAGTTCATATTCATGGTAGATGCTCGAGACTAAATGACTAATTTTTTTCTCTTCTGTTTTGAATTTTTTTTAAATATTTCTGATAAATGTTTAGCTTCAAATTTTTTTTTTACTACATTTTTTTTGTGACAATTTTTTTTTATCCCGCTATCCCTTCTCTTTTCAACCTTTCTGATATTCAGAAAGAAACAACAAATTAAAAGACATGACCAGTTAGAAAGAAAAAAAATTCATTGAACATTTTTAGAGGTTTTTCCATTATGAATTATTCCACGAGGAATAACTCAATATTAAATTATGGGAAAGAAGAAAAAAAATGAGTAAAAAGGAACTATTGCAACTTAAATATCAACGTTGCTATGTTCAGTACAAAACTACTTCTCAGATATTGATAGCAACACGTCTAGGCAAAGCTGAAACAGTTCAAGGTGAAAGGTGGAGAGAGAAGACACCGTTCGCAATTTGACATGGGAATTAAATGGAAGGAGTTCATTGAATCAAACATAATAGTTCAGATGCTGTTTGAATTAAAAAAGTAGAGGCTTGTTTGAATCAAGATTCAAGAGCAATAGTTTAGAGACTATAAACATACTTCTCTTGTATAAAATAAATGGAGGATTGGTTTATGTTATAGTTGTTATGTTTCAGAGCATCATGGGTGTGGATAATTTGACATTTATCAGCGGATAAATCTTACCATTAAAAAATCTAAATAATCGTTTTAACGCCTTAAGAGGAAGAGCATTACATTACGCAGTACTGCAAGAAATATTGTAAAAAAAAACCCTTCAAATGACAAATTAACCAAGAAAATATTTTTTAAGTCACAAAAATTAACTCAGATAAAAGAAAAGTTCAGTGACAGATACTAAGGTTTACATACCAAGCAATACATCTATCTAAGGCTCCATTCTAGACCATTAATGAAGGCATTTGGATAGCAAGTCTCATTACCCGGATTAGTTTTGTCATGGTTTGAGTTGCCTAAGATTTCACCAAGGGGGCCGCCATCTGATGTAACAGCACTTACATGCAAACTGCATTCACTTCCAGGACTGCCACTTAGATTTACTTGCGTTGGGTCAGATTGTGAAACTGGAGTGATTTTTGTTAGTTCGCCTATGAAATCTTGGAGAAGATGAGGTGGTGACTCAGAGCCACTTAGGCCAATAGAAGATGAAGACATGTAGCTATTGTTCTTTAGGTAGGAGCTCCGGGAGAAGTTTAACATGGTGTTAGAAGAGACAGATCCAAACGTTGACAATTTCAAAGGGGTATTTACCGATTGATTTGTATTGGGGCTAGTATGCAAGCTTTTATCTAAGTCCAATGATTTTGTGCTCTTCTTCTCTTTGCTCGGGTATGGCCTGAAAAAACAAGTTGGGTGCAAAAAGCTTAGAGCTTAAATTAGGATGTGATATCAGGTCACACACCTGAATCAATTTACTGAACTTGTTTTTAACAAAGTCTAGCACTGGTAAAATGATTTCATGCCCTTTTGAGTTATTTCTAGTGTTGTTCTGCAAGTGGAGATACCTCAACCAAAACAAGAATTCAAAAACATATATGATCCAGTAAATACGAGTATGCATCGACCAGCTCCAAAATTTGTATTGAGCATTTCAATTCAGAACAACTCGAGGCATCAATTAAGCCATCATTCCTACTATCTGTCCTTTTTTTTTTTAAATAATGGAACAATCAAGTCATCACCCAAGAAATTCATATCACCTACGGTAACAGAATATTTCTGTTTAAATCCGGACCATCCAATCAGAATCCGCACAAATATACAAACAGAAATATTCTGTTACCTCAGAGGATATGGATTCTCGCCCAAGGGGTGAAATAACCTAAGAAATAATAGCAACAATACTAGCAAACAGCTTAAACATCAGGACTGAGATCAAACAAGCACCATGACCAAAATACAGCATCGGTGAATTCAAAGCAATACTGTTATAGATTTGCCTGAATAAATTGGTACAAAGCTAGTACATACCTGCCGAGCAGCACAGCAGAAGAACGGGAAACTGAGGTTTCAACCTTGCCTGCTCCCTCGGACCCACCGTCCAGGTTAGCAGGCACATGTTGCTTTTCCACAGGCTTTCTTGAACGGTGGCGGCTGCGCACCATGTGGCGCTCGCAGTACTTGTGCTCTGGCATCGCATTCTTTGCACACCGCCACTTCTTACCGTCTGTCCTCCGGCACCTCCCTGGCTCCAGGTCGCCGCTGCTCAAAGGGAGGCCAGCCAACTGAAGCTGTCCCCATCCCACTGTGCAATACAAAAGAATTGTTAACAGTAGGAGGTCATAAAATTTGTTTGCCTTCTGTTCATGTGAAATAAAATACAGATTGTGTGCATGTCAAAAATTGTATCCTTGTTTTATTCTTCATTTATCACACAAAATAACAAGGGAGAATGATATATTTTGGCATGTATATCTATGTTATTTCCTTGATCTGTAAGGCCAAATATCATCGTTCTTATTGACATGTGATGTTTTAACATTTCCAAGCTTATATATTAATTTTGCCTTCAGTACTGTTATACTGGCATCAATACTTTGTGGGCTGAATCATTCTTCAGCATTTCCAATTCACAAAGCACCAAAACAAGAGCAAAAAAATATTTACACTAACACTTTTGGCCAAAAAAAATGAGAACTTGAAACTGTTGGCAAATTCTTATTACAAAATACGAAGCAGTTTCAAATTTCAACCATTTGGCTGCCATTGTAACTTCTCTCTTCTTCATTTTATTATTTTATTGAGCTAAAAGTTACAAAGCAATGTGGTTCTCCTTCCTGTTAATTGACAAATGTTTTTTTCTGAGCTAAGCCAAAATCTGCCTTCTTTCCCTTTTTCCTTCAAAAAAAAATTCTTAAAAAAAGTTGTACCTTAATAAACTTAATAAGACATTGTCTGTAGTCCATCATGGCAGGTTTAGCAGTATCACATATCTCATAAACTTTCTTTATGCAGGTATATCAAAGTCAAATGACGGTTCTATCCTAAAAAGCTATGTTTCTATGCATTTCATGAATACCTCTGTTGTTGCCAAGATACTTTGCCATGGATGGACCCGCAAAGCTTCTACAGACAGAAATGAGGAGGCTCGAAGGCACGGGTGCTTTGGCATTGATGTACTTGTAAATCAAGGCCTGATGTTCCAATTCCATCCATTGGAGGGGCGTGAATGGACCCTTTACCCTTTCTATTAACTCTTGCATTGTATCGTTTGTGTTTCCTTTGTCCCATCCTAATCCAACCAAAAGAAGAACTCAGTGAATGAAAGGGATCAGATATTTTGTGCATTTTGGACCCACCATCTTATTGCATTTATTTGCAACAAAGCTAGAGTCGAGATAAATAAGTATTGATATGTACTTGGGGTACAAACTGGGAAGAAGAGCTATCAAGTTACTTTTCCTCTTTGTTTATTAAAGAGCTTGGTTTACTAATTAGTATGAAAAGGTTCGGGGAAATTTGGTGATTCTCAGCTTCAGTTGCAATTTGATCTTCTATCAGATGTCTTACAAAAGAGCGAAAAAAGAAAATTTACTGGTTGATTATTAAGTGCCAGAAATATGAGAAAACTTTGGACTCTTCTTTGCAAATTGTTGTATTATTGTTGTCTACGCTAGAATGTATGGTATTATTTCAAAATGCAGCAAAACTATTCCTAAAATTTCTGCAAAAAAAACCCCAAAATAAACCTGCCTTTCCAAATGCAGCAATGTTTTGTTCTTTGTTTGTTAAGATCATGCCCATTTTCTCAAGTGATTTTAAGTCGGTGACAGATCTACATATATTTGTAAAGCATAACTTTAACAAACTAATTTCATTATTTTATATGTACTTTCCTGATTTTTCCTCCCCTGTTACATTACATAAAATGTTTTTTTACCTGAGCTATAGAGAGAAACCTCCCTACTGTCCATTTTGGGGAATCTCAGGTCAGGCTGATTAGACCAAAGCATCTCCTTTTGCTTGTTGGATTCATTGTTTGAGCCTAAAATAGAAGAAAAGAAGAGAGGAGTTCCACCCATTAGCCCATTTTTTTCCCCTAGCTGACTAAAGTTCATCGTCTACCTCTTGCTCTTGGTTTAATTGACAAAGATCAAAGGAGGGGGGTGGAAGGTGTTTGGGGTGTAGAGCGCTACCATTGTCCGTGCGACACAGCTACTCGTTTCTGTGTGTGTGTGTGTGTGTGTTGTTGTGTACTTGTGTGACGAAGCCACGGAGAGCTTGTATAGATAAGGACAAGTGAGTTGTTCGAGAGTTGGGACACTTGTCACTTGTCAGTTATATAACATGTTGATTTATGATATCCTGCGAAATAAATTTTCAGCGGCAAATAACTTTTCGTTAATTCTTCGAGAGGATAATATGATATCCAGCACAACAAGGGTTGTTGGAGCATTAATTGCTCCATAAAGTAGTATTTATAATTGAATTACACTACATGTATCTGGATATTGCATTAGGTTCCTATATTATATCTCTTCATTTTTGTTTGCTAGGCCTACGAATAAGTCATAAAAATCTATATTAATTACTCTACGAATGTAGTTCATCCTTCGTTGAACACTCCCCGAGGATCTACATTTAGGCACGAATTTCAAGGCTGGGGGTCAAAGTAAATGGCTAGGTCACGAGGGTTTGGTGAGTAGAGTACTAAAAATGTTCTCCTGTCTATTATCTAAATGGACTAGGCAATATGTATGACTAGCTTGAAAAATATCACTGTACTAAAACACTGCTAAATTAACTATGCTTAAAGCGTTAGACCAGTGACATAATTGACACATCATGGTATCTGGATGTTAGGTATAATTTTGCAAAAAAAAAAAAAAATTTGAACCAAACATATATTTTCCTTTTTATTATAAAGGAGTAAGATAACAAACTGGTGCATTCCTAGTGTTGTCATTCAATGATCCACACAGAAAGGGACAAAGAAAAGGGTGAGCGCATTAAAAACCGCCTCTCACTTACAACTATCTCGTGTGTGATGTGTGTGAGATTTGGGAGAGAGAATGCCATTGCCGGAGAAACAACACACATCATGTGCCGTGGCATGCTTTCAGTGAGACATGTCCCCCACCTTACTTTAATTTTCATTTATGATAGCCTCTCCGTTATTTATT
The DNA here is from genome assembly GCA_011114355.1 of Carex littledalei. Lineage (NCBI taxonomy): Eukaryota > Viridiplantae > Streptophyta > Magnoliopsida > Poales > Cyperaceae > Carex > Carex littledalei. The sequence goes on along the minus strand of SWLB01000210.1, from coordinate 38,052 downwards.
AATTAGATAATAGCAAACTTGAAACAAAAAAATAACAGGGAACACCCATAGATTGAGAATTTTTCAGTATAAATTCTTTGAGCATTGGTTACCCCTGTAAAGAGTCCCGACATTTTTATTAATATCCAAAGTTAATTACAAATTAATAATTATACCCAGCTTCCCGGGTTTTTCCAAAAATGTCCAAACCGGCCATTTTGTGGCCGGTTTTTTTTTTTTTTTTTTTTTTTAAGAGACACTATGAAGAGCAAGATAATGAAATGTAACACTGAAAATTCGAATTTTTTGTTTAAATTATTTGTTAGATTACTTCTTTTGATTTATAATTAGCATATTTATACTAAAATACACTATATTACTTGAAATTATGTTGAATTACACTATATTACATTAAATTACGCTAAATTATGTTAAATTATGTTGAATTACGCTAAATTACACTAATTTCGCTAATTATAATGAAATACGGTAAATTCATATAAGATGCAATAATTTTTTTTAACGAAAATGATTTTCAGTGATTTGTATTAAGCCATACAGATTCAACTTATTTTTATGTATAAATACTTTCTTATAATTTTGGACAAATTTTTTTAAGAAGAATTTATATTTCCTGATGAGTGAGGCTACGGTGCTATGCATAGCACAGATTGGGTCCGTGCTACGGCTCAAAATTTGACTTTTCAAAATCCTAACGGTCGATCCGAACCGTTCAACATGATTATAAAATGAATATGTACTTGCAAACCAAATTTTACATTTTTTTCGAATTTTTTTACTATTTTTTTAGATAGGCTGTTTTTGGATGGCCCAGAATGTTCAGATCAAGTGATTTTCGGAAAAATAGTAAAAAAATTCAAACAAATGTAAAATTTGGTTTGCAAGTACATATTCATTTTATAATCATGTTGAACGGTTCGGATCGACCGTTAGGATTTTGAAAAGTCAAATTTTGAGCCGTAGCACGGACCCAAACGGTGTTATGCATAGCACCGTAGCCTCACTCTTTCCTGATTATATATGCACAAAGATGTTGTTCAATGTATTATTATTGGACATGCAGTGTTGGAGGCCTTTAGTAGCAAAAATGCATCATGTCATGAATCACATGGGCACTCATTTTTGCATATATTGGATCCTATACAACTTAGTTTGGATGAATTTTTGGTCCAAGTTGCATCATGACCAAGACTTTTGGCAACATAAGCCCAAAAGTGAAAAACTTGATCACATAATTATTAAGTAGTAAGAACATAATTTTGATGCAAACATTGTATTAGATCTTATTGAATGCTATATGTTATATTGATCACATGGGTTGCATATTCCATTTTTGGAAAGTACTAAGTAGAAGTCCAAGGTCTATATATTTGTATTTGTAATTTGTTAGCATTTAGTCATTTATGTATAGTTTTATATGAATTCATATACAATGATCGGCCCAACGGAAGTTTGTTGTATATTTTTCATATAAATAATTTAAACCATATAACGTTATTTTTAATAATTGATTGTTATCAATTTTTTCCAACTTCAAATTGTAACCGTCACTTTATTAAAAAGAATTTCTATGAAGATAAAAGAGAAACAAAAAATATTTTCTATTTATACATCACTATGAAGACATACAGTAATTTACCGGAATTTACCGTATTTTAGCGTAATTTAACATAATTTAGCGTAATTTAATATAATATAGTGTAATTCAACATAATTTCAAGTAATATAGTGTATTTTAGTATAAATATGCTAATTATAAATCAAAAGAAGTAATCTAACAAAAAATTTAAACAAAAAATTCGAATTTTCAGTGTTAAATTTCATTATCTTGCTCTTCATAGTGTCTCTTAAAAAAAAAGGAGAAAACCGGCCACAAAATTGCCGATTTGAACATTTTTGGAAAAACCCGGGGAAGCTGGGTATAATTATTAATTTGTAATTAACTTTGGATATTAATAAAAATGTCGGAAAGAACCGACATTTTTATTAATATCCAACGTTTAATACAAATTATTAATTATGCCCAGAATCGAACCCAATATTGAAAAATACCCAAGCCGGCCAGAAAATGGCCGGCTTACTCCCTTCCTAAGCCGGCAATTTTCTGGCCGGCTTGGTACTTTTTTTTTTAAACCGCAAAAACTCTATAAAAGAGCACCCCTCCCTTCATCCCAAGGCACAGCCGAGGCAGCAGCGAATCACTGTTGAGGTAATTTTTTTTTTTTATTATTTTTTTATTATTATGTTTTATTTTATAGAATAATTAATTATATTATTAAAAAAATTAAATTTAATTAAAAAAACCCAAAACCCAAAACCCTATACCCTAAACCCTAAACCCTGTACCCTAAACCCTAACCACCATAAACTCTAAACCCTGTACCATAAACCCTGAACCCTGAACCCTATACCCTAAACCCTAAACCCTAAACACTAAACCCTAAACCCTAAACCCTAAACCCTATAACCTAAACCCTATACCGTATACCTTATACCCTATACCCTATAACATAAACCCTAAACCCAAAAAGAAGTAGTAACCAGTCAATTGTTTACTATTTAGTTACCTGACAATTGTTTACTATTTAGTTACCTGACAATTGTTTACTATTTAGTTACCTGACAATTGTTTACCATTTAGTAACATGACAATTGTTTACCATTTAGTAACCTGACAATTGTTTACCATTTTCTAAAATGTAGTTTGTTTACCATGACCTTTATTTCATTACACTATGGTGGGAAGATGCTTAATAGTGCACAAGGGGCGTATTACAACAAAGATGCAGCTCATTCATTAATGATTCCAGATGACATCTCACTTTTGGACCTGAAATCCATAGTTTACACACACACCGGTTACAACCCAGAAAGGTGGGACCTAGAATTGGCAACCCGATATTGCCATCCCTCCAACGGAAAATGGATTGTTGCGAAACTGGTAGATGAGAGTACGTGGAGAGGCATGTTTGGTTATTTGAGGTCCCAAGGAAATTTTCTAATAGAAATATTTGCTAGAAGAGTTCCGGTAGAGCCCGGGGTTGGAAGTTCGGGCTCTGGATCAGCGGCACCACATTATACCCCATAACCAGAAACATGCAGACGTGACTCCACCTTACCCCTCAACGAACCTGACTCAGAAACCTACAACTATGTCACTCCCCCAGCAGCTCAACGAAGACACTTAGTTGCATCCCCACCTAGACACAATCGAGGCAGACCAAGACACTCAGTTTCAACCCCACCTAGATCCGTAAATGTGGCTCCTTTACCGTTACCTCCAGTATCACCTTACCCCAGACCTGCACCAGTAGACGATGCAACCTGCCCAGACTTTGAAGATATTAATGAAATACCGGAGGACGATCTGAGGAGCGGGGATGAATTTGAAGGAGAAATGTGGGGGGATTCAGATCACATGGAAGGTTGCGATGAAGACGGGCCGGTTGAAACAGCTGAAAGGCACATGGGTCATACTGCTGAGGGGGGCCGCTTAGTGGCCGGACTGATACGCACCCATTCCCAGACCTCAATGATGTTTCTGAGTTTAGAGAAGCAGATATTGGTTATTATGGGCAACGGATTGAGTACAAAGGTGAGCTGACTGCAAACCAATATTTTAAAAGCAAAGAAGACCTAATGAAGAAGATCAGAGAGCACCATATAAAAAACAATCAGGAGTTCAAATCTTGGAGAAGTGACAGGGATCGGGTTACTCTGGTGTGCAAGGACAAGAATTACCGTTACGAGCTTAGGGCAAAGCCGACGGGATGTGCAGACGCATGGGTTATAACTAAGCAAGACATGCCTCACACATGTAGGACTGAGCACACGAGGGACGACCACGAATGTCTGACGACAGCACTCATTGTCGATGTCATTGAGAACAGCATTAAAAAGGACCCGTGTATGAGCATCCAGACGGTGGCAGACATTGTTTTGGCTGTGTATAACAATGTGACACCTAAATACAACCGACTGTGGAGGGGCCATGAGCTGGCAATAGCCCGACAATTTGGGAGTTGGGAGATTTCATACAGCTTGCTGAGACCACTATTGATGGCAATTTGCCACAACAATCCCGGCTCGACCCACCAATTTCTGACCAGCCCGGTACGGAATAAGGAAACAGGACTAATTATGCCAGGTGTTGCCCAGTTCAGAGCCGTAGCCTGGGCGTTTGGTCCATGCATTGCAGCGTTCCAGTACTTGAGACCAGTGATCAGCATAGATGCCTGCTTCTTGTCTGGGCGATATGAGGGGAGGCTTTTGATAGCTTGCGGCTACGATGCCGAGAACCAATTGTTGCCTATTGCATTTGCAATTGTGCGACAGGAGGATACTGAGAATTGGGGTTTTTTCTTGCAGTGGTTGAGGAATGAAGTGCTCGGCCCGTGTAAATTTGTATGTGTCATATCGGACCAGCACAAGGGGATCAAAGCTGCACTGACAGCTGAATACGGATGGCCTTCCGTGCTTTTTGTGCACAGGTATTGTATGCAGCATGTTGCTGACAACCTGGTCCAGAACTGTGGAGGAGACATATGGTACGGATTGAGGTTCAGAGAAGGAGCAAAGAGGAAGAAGCCGAGAAGATTGAAAGAGATGTTCGAAGAGTTTGCTCATGTATGTCTAACTTATAACATTTCGTTTAATTATCTTGTAAGAATTTTATGAAAATGAAATAACACCCCTTTGTTTTTGTGCAGCTAAATCCGAAGTGTAATGCATATTTAAAGAGGGTGGGCAAAGTACGTCATAATGATGCGATGGAGCCGTCCAATTATGAGAATATTTTCCAAACCTGTGACGGAGGACACCGGTTTGGTATCATGACAACAAACGGCTCTGAGTCGCTCAACAATGTCTTCCGAACGAGTCGTAGATTGCCTGTTTGTGCCATAGTGGAGGATACATTATACACGTGCAACAGATGGTTTGTTGAGCGGCGTCAGCGAGCAATGAAATTACAAGACAAGGGACAGGTTCTTTCTGACCGGGTTTTGCAAAAGATCAAAAAACGTTGGGCGAAAGCTTCAAAAATGAAATTGGTGCGTTACACGCAGGGCCAAGGTCAGTACCAAGTTTCATCCCCAAATGAGTACGTTCCTTGCACCCGTAGCGACATGGGCAACATAGAACCCACTCACAGGGAGTTCATGTATATTGTGACACGCGGTCCCGACAGACAAATGGAATGCACTTGCAGAGGTATCCAATTAACTTCTATTCAGTGCGCTCATGTCTTAGCTGTTTGCCGTGACTGAAACTAGCAAGATGACGACTTTGTTGCAGACTGGTATAAAACACCCTATCTTGTGAGTACTTGGAACCATGTGTTCAATCCAATTGGCAATATGGGAGACTGGCCTTCTAATCCTGGAGACAGAATCCTTCCGAGTAGTGGTTGGATTAGGAAGGGGAGGCGAAAACACACCCATCATGTAATGACGATGGATGAAATGGAAGGTAGACGAAGGGGGCATCAGCCTCGCCGTTCCACTTCCGATAGGCAACGAAGAGGTATGTAACATTCATCCAAAATTATTTTTCTTTTCAATTTATACCAACTTACTAAGTAACACATGCAAATGCAGAGGCAAGAAACGCAGCAAATGCGGCAGAAAATGAGCGAGTAATGGCGTCGGGAAGTGGGTCCGGAGGGTCACGGCGTAGCACAGCTACGAGCCGTTTAGATGCAACTGCTATGTATGCCGAAGCAATGGGAGAGGCGGTTGGGGTGCAAGGGGAGCCATCTGTGATCCAACCGAGGAGGTCCACTACTAGACGCACAACAAGAGCATCTACAAGCCAAGCAGCGCCATCTGGAGCCCAGGCCGGCCCATCTACAAGCCAAGCAGCGCCATCTGGAGCCCAGGCCGACCCATCTACAAGCCAAGCAGCACCATCTGGAGCCCAGGCCGGCCCATCTACAAGCCAAGCAGCGTCATCTGATCAGAGTCAAAATAATGATGATTTACGTAGGGTTTTGGCTTAGGTTTTACATATTTTCTCACACTTATGTTTAATTAATTAGAGAAAAAGGCTACTGTCACCCTTCTTTATGTTTTATTGCAGAAAACAGGTTTTGGGACTATTTTACACCAAATGGAGCTAGAATCGGGTCAATCGGATCAGCGACGCTCATCGACTAAGTCTCTGTTACGGCCAGTATTGCCTAATACGGACCAGGCCTAGCACAGACCAGAAGATAGCGCTGGAAGCATTATCCCCTAACTGTCAAGGTCCTAATACGGTCCGTATCCGAAGGCGACCCTTGGGGAATAACTGCCGACAGCTGTTTCCAGATCAGTTTCTTAGCCCCTACTCAACCTCCAGACGTCCCTCCACTCCTATATAAGGCCCCTGGGCAGAAGGAATAGTTATCTTTGTAATTAGGGTTAGATTTGATTAAAGTGAGAAGAGAGGAGTGCTTGTAACTATGCCGTTTCGCAGCTAAGTTCCTTTTCTTAGGGCTAGGCAGTAAACCTTGTTACTCTTGATGTTTTGATATATATATTTCTGTTGATTATGATTTCTTGTTGTTGAAACAAAATGCTTTTGTGATTTACTATCTCTTCATCTAATTTCAATGATCTAGTTTGAGTCTGTTAGGGTAGTGACAGTACTTTAATGGTAAGAGAAACTATTTGTATGAATTAGCCTCGTTGAGATCTATTAGGTTTATGTGAAGAAAACCTTAGCGGAGAAACCATAAACCAGACCAACAAAACGCGTACCAAATTCCATCACATGCGTAAAGTAAATCGCAGTGATCTGTGTAGTAATTTGGGGTATTTGAGAGATCAGACATTTACGTAAGGTAAATCGCAGTTTCCTATGTAGAATCTCGATGAAAGATCTGTCATTCTTGCGTAACATAAATCGCAGTGACCTATGTAGTTATCTTTCATTAAACAACAACAGAAAATCAGACGCAACATGAATATATTGTCAAGGCGGATTGAGTGGCAATGGTGTGCCGAAACCCTAGGAATTCTCATCTCTATCTTTATTTTAATTACTTTTAATTGCTTCCTAATTTACATTGATCAAAACAACACCTCTCAATTTTCAGATTTCGTCTAGCCTTTCGAAAGATTGTGATTCGATCGCTCAAAGCATTGAACCAATATTCCCTGTGGATCGACCTCGAATATACTACTCGATAGGATTGTGCGCTTGCAGTCCGAACCGATAGCATTTCCGAGTTTATAAATATTAAAAGAAACATTGCTCTCTTTTGAGTGATCACCATCTGGAGCCCAGGCCGGCTCATCTAGTGAGCAACCAGAGCCATCTGGTAGACCATCTCCTTGGGCATCTTTCGCAAGTGGTTTACTTCGGAGATTAAATTTTAGACGTAGCAATAATAGGTGATTTGTATGCATGTTGTAAAAAGTGTGTGGACTCTATTTGCAATTTGTGTGTACTTTATTATTTTGTACGAAACTCAGAAATGAAATATTTGACTCTAATAGAAATCATCTAAAACAAAAATAATGCGGTTTTTAAAAAAAAAAAGTACCAAGCCGGCCAGAAAATGGCCGGCTTGAGTATTTTTCGATATTGGATCCGATTCTGGGCATAATTATTAATTTGTAATTAACTTTGGATATTAATAAAAATGTCGGAAAGAGCTCTGATGTGTTTTTTTTTTTTCTATCAAATGTTTGCAAATCTCACCTTCGTAATTTTGCATTATACATTCTAATGATTTCTAGCTATTCTCTATCTCTTTTAGTAAAGTCCATAAAATCTCAAAGAAAATTTCAACATCTGAACAATCAACACGGTGCTACTGAATTGTAACAATTAAATAATATTAGAGAGACTTAAGGATTCATTTTTGTAATACATAATCATCCAAGGATCATTTTTGTAATTTGACTTCAATTGATAATTCTTTTGGACTGGAAGCAGGGTGTCTGATCTAAAATAACTAATAACTAACAAATAATAGAGGCTCCTAAACCAGCTAAGAGGTACCTAGGTTAAAGGAAAATGGAAATGCAAGGATTAACAAGAATTAGAAAAACAAAAGTCCGTAATCCATGCAATAATGTTGAAGATTCTAGTGCTAAAAGATAAAAAAAAAAAAAATTTATGAATATTAAATAAAAATTAATAGACTAGATCTTTAACTCCTATCTCAAAAAAAATATATCGAAGATTCTATTTTATTCTTACTTCATAATATTCTTTCAAATAATAAGATTTCAGCCTCAATTAATTTATCTTCCTAACAATTCAGCCAAGAATTAATGTTATACGAACATTCCAGCCCAAAAGTAATTTAGCTTCAAAGAATTAATGTTATACGAACATTCCAGCCTCAAAGAAATATTAATTTAGCTTCCCAACATTCCAGCCCAAAAGTAATTAATTTCCTTAGTTCTTGTAAAAGTTGTACGAACATGATTGACCCGGTTCGAAGCATACTCAAGTCAAATCAAACTTCCCCCTTTTTTTTCATGGGCACCTCGGTCAAAGCATAGAAAACCCACCCGTTATAAGAGAGAAGAAAATTTAAAAATTATTATTGACAGCTCGCCGCACAATATTTCTTGAGTGAGCATATGGTGCTATGCATAGCACGGATGACTAGTGTACTACGATTCAATATGGTACTTTTTAAAATCCTAACGTTCGATCCAACTGTTCAATGTGATAACCATATGAATATTTACTTGCAAACTAAATTTTATATTTTTTTGAATTTTTTTACTATTTTTTTAGATAGGTAGAATTTTGATGGTCCAGAATTTTCAAAAAACACTGATTTTTCTACCTATTTAAAAAAATAGTAAAAAAATTCGAAAAAAATATAAAATTTAGTTTGCAAGTACATATTCATATGATTATCACATTGAACGGTTGGATCGACCGTTAGAATTTTAAAAAGTATCATATTGAGCCGTAGTACACTAGCCATCCGTGCTATGCATAGCACCATAGGCTCACTTTTCTTTGCCCTCCGAGAAACAAAACCAGTGCACCTTTCAGACGAAAGGAAAGATGCAAAGCAAAAAAAAAATGAGATAGAAGAATTACATGAGATATCTTTTGATGTTTTCGAAAGAAATAATAAGAAGATATCTAGACCAAATATTTCACATTGCCGGAATCCAAAAAACTTTACCTTGACATCGTTTAAGAAGATGAATTTCAAGACTGTGAAGGCCACCAAATTTTGTATATGACTAAAGTAAATGAAAACAGATCTACAATTTTGATTTTTCGATTTTGCCAAATTTTACATTCATTATCACCCTTGCCAATAAATCCAATGTCGATATTTGGCGGAGTAAGAATAAATTCCTAACTTTAATTGCTTTTCAATTCGACAGATTTATTTCATAAAAGACAAAATCGACACATTTCATTAGAGATCTAAAAAAGTCAACATGACATATGTGCTGGTCATGTGCTGTGAATATTCGCATGACGTGACAATTTTTTAAAAATTTGACACATCACATGAAAAATCTGGTCACGGTACGTGGACACGCGAGTCACGTATAATTAGAACCGTTAGATTTTGATCGAATAGTTAATCTTGAATAAACTAACTTAAATTATAAAAAAAAATAATTAAACATGATCAAATGTGACAAACATGACCTGTCACGTGTAGTCACAGCGTAACTAACATGTTATATTCATCCTCAAAATTTAATCACAGCACGTCACGACATGACTAACAATTTAGTCACAACATAACACAGCACGTATAAATCTGACTTGATCACAACATGACACATGAGCCAAAGTAACAACAATATTAATCACGGCACCTAGTGAGAATCCTAGATTTCAGCATCAATTCTCACGACTGTCTAACAACAATATGTTGTCAAACATCACATAGTACAAATCAAACCATGGAAAACGATAATTATTACTAATATATTGTTGGAAGCACTTAAATCTCTTGTAATACACCTAAAAACAAATTTACTACCCACATAAGCGCCGGAAACTATTTCCAACTACAACAATGAACTCGAGTCATAGTTTAAAGAAATGAACTATATTGAAGCTCACGTATATATAATCCCGTCTAGACATTACAAAAGAGAAAAAGAAATAAAAATGATACAGAAAATTAAAATAAAAAAAGGAAAAGAAAAAAGAATTTTACAAAAGAATAAGCCCTGAAACCAGCACCTAACAACCTATGCGTAAAGAACCTATCTACGCCTCCAAACAGAGTTTCTTTTCTCGATTTCTTAACAAAAGAAACCTATCGGAGGAGAGCCCGATCATTTCCGTGATACAACACATACATATACAACAAGAATTCAACATTCCTTCTTTCCCTTTAGTCAACTTGTTCTCCTATAAGATCGAGCCCCACCAACAAGAAAGAAATTCCCTGAAACAACAAAAAGTAAAAATGTAGCCCTTGCGCCGATAACAAGCTCCTTACCGATGCTGTCAAGAGAAGAAATGCGAGCATAAGCTCCTTCCTATACATCCTATTATGCTTTTTCTTTTTCTTGCTCTTCTTAATAACAATGCCTTTCTCATTTTCAGGAGCATTTGAAACCTTGTCATCTTTCTTGCCATTCATGAGGTTGACAAGATCACCATCAGATGAGCGGCCTGATTTTTTGGTCACAACCCACTCAAAGGAGGATGGAAGCTGGAACAGACCTGACACCATGGCGTGAAACTTTGTGACAGACATGGTGTTCTCAAAGAGGAGATAGGGGATCATGAAGGGGAAGGAGCGAGGGGCAGGGAGAATGTTTAGTAAAGACATTGTGGCCGGTACGTAGCAGACGACCCAGGCCGGTAGCTCAGCTTCTGGCACAAACATGGTCATCGGGAGGATGATGCAGAAAAGAGTGAAGGAATAAAAAGGAAGGATGAGTTTCCGGAGCAGGAAGAAGAGGAAGATAAGGTTTGCTTTTTTCCAAAGGGCAATCTGGATAAAAAAAAAATTGAAGTATGCTTTAGATTTCAGTTTATTGGTCAGATCTTGTAGTGGTATACATACAGGTCTTGTAACTCTCCTAAGTCTGTGTTATACCTCATTTTCTATAGATAAAGTGACATTGAACCCATGACTGTACTGCAGTTGGTTCAAACCACTGGTCCAACAGTATAAACAAGAGTTACCAATTTCATTTCTCAGCATAAGGTTTTTTTTACTTTCATTGCATCAAAACAGAGACAAACTTCATAGCATGACATCTACCTTGGATCTGATAATATCGGGCAAGCAGAGCCTGAACAGCTGCATTGGACCCGAATGCCACCTGTGCTGTTGCTTCCTATAAGCCTCGTATGATTCTGGCAACTCACACTGGCACTGTTCAAGAAGCAAGCAAAAAGAGAAGTATTATTCCAAAACTATGCAAGAGAACATGTGCTCAGATGCCAAAAATATGGTCCACAGACAGGAGTTGGCATTGCTCAATTATTTTCTTCAGCTTCACAACTTTTCAGCCCAAATCTGGTCTAGCCAAACATGTGATGCCCCATTAGGGGCCCCAGATGACATGCTTTCATGCAGAATAGCAAAAGAAAAAAAAAAAATCTATGATGAGAAGCCGTTAATTTATTTTTTGCTCAAATTTTATCTCTGTGATTTGAGAAACCTAACCCTCAAATGTAATAATAAGTTCTCTATCTTTAAAATCAATGGGAAAAGTGATGTGCAGGATGAAAAATATTTTTCTTTGGGGTGCATCTTGTAAAATCTTACCTCAACATCATTCAAGTAGATGAACTTCCATCCTTTGAGGTGGGCACGGACAGCAATGTCCATGTCCTCGACGGTGGTGCGTTCCATCCACCCACCAGAATCCTCCAATGCCTTTATTCGCCACACCCCAGCAGTCCCATTGAATCCGAAGAAATTTATGAAAATGCCGTTCACCTGCTGTTCCACCTCAAAGTGAAAGCACAAATTGATGTACTGAAGTCGGGTTAGCAGGTTCTCGTCCTTGTTCACAAATGTCCATCTCGCTTGTACCAGTGCCAGTTCCTCGTTGTCCTAAAGGGGAAAAATGGTACTTCATAAGTGATGTAAGAAATTTTCTCTGAAGTATATAACAAAAATGTGGTGTGATATATCCTTTTCAAGGCTTGTACACTTGGAGTTTTTAGGTGCATTAGTAACCTTTTGTTTTGCTCACCAATCAGCACCAAGTAACACTTGGTTTCATAGACTAAGGAATCTAGCTTGAGTGGAAATAGTGTAAATTTACTATTATTATAAACAAACAAAAGCACACCTTGAAGTACTGCACACTCTGAGCAATGGGATAAAAAAATAGAACATTGAAACTGAATTATTAAATCCAAGCAGCGGTGCTTGTTTAAAAAAAAAAAAAACTACACAAATTCATAGAGAAAAAAAGAAAAGACAAACTTTGAACTTGATTTGCACATGCACTGATTTGTTTTTTTGGCAAATTTATTAGACGAGAAATTAGTTAAAAATTCCAATAAAATGAACAAGTTAAAACAAATTCATATAAAAAAAGAAAAGAATTTGATCTTGTGTTGCACACGCACATTTTTAAAGGTTTTAGTAACTTTTCAGTAGAGAAATTGGTTGAAAAATCCAGTAGCGATGGTGCTGAAAATAAGAGAATTGAAATCAAATATAAACTTTCAGCAATAAATATGCAATATGCATGTGAACTATCAAATTTCAACAACAATGATGTGAGGAATATTCTAACTAATATCGAAAACATCATTTAATGTTTCTCAAGAGAACAGAAAAAAAAATGAATATACTTTCAATTTGAACAACACATTTGCAATGCAGGGATGCTAAATTACTCGTGCCTCATGGTTGGTTAACTACTCAGCAAGCAACTACCTTAAAATGAGGCACAGTGCGCTTCAAGAAATCAGGTGTGGGTTGAAAATCAGCGTCAAAAATGGCAACAAACTCATAATCTTTCACATAGCTACACTCCATGGCTGACTTCAGGTTGCCAGCCTTGAAACCCTCTCTTATCTCTCGGTGCCGATAGACAATACGGGCCCCACTCTCCTGCCACTTGTCTACTTCTGCCTTTATTAGCTTCTGCGTAAGTGGGTCATCAGAGTCATCTAACACCTGTACCAAGAAATTTGACCTTGGCCAGTCTAGATTGCACACTGCTGCTATTGATTGTTGATAAACCTACAAGGCAAAAAAGAATATAATTGAATAATAAGTATGGTGCTGAAATTGAAATATTTTTAGTTTTGTTTTTTCATATTTTATTAGGCAAATATAAACAGTAACTGAAAGAAGTAATTTTTTATTTTGGATTTTGATAACTTATGAATATATTTAGGATCCAACTGTCGATTGGGAAAAAATTTAGATAAATCATGTTGACAAAAATTGTAACTTTAGTAGCTTTATGTAGTTAACAATAACACTTTTTGTATCTTTCTCCTTTGATTAGGTGAAGTACCTAAAAACTCATGTTTGTCTTTATCAGACACTCTCTTTTCCAAATTTGAGACAGCTTGGATGGTTAATTTACAAAGCAACCAAACAATGCAAATTAATCAAATAAGTACATCTTCAGTTGGTCTGTGAGGTAGGTAGATTAGATTATTGGCTTGTTGTTCTTTATTTGGGTCAAATGATCACTAATCTGTCCTTATCAAGCATCCTCCATCCTTGTCAAGCATTCTTCTTTGCCAATTAAAATTAAAAGGTTTGAACCTTTACATCCTCCAAAACAAACAAAATTTCAACTTTCAAAAACAATAATTCTCACCTCTCTTTCGTTGCACATGGGTATCTGAACAAGAACCATTGGGAAGTGCTCACCAGCCTCCGGGTCGGATCCCTCCTTGGACCCAAAAGCCACTTTCGGCACAGGCTTCATTCGTCTGAGCTTGATCCAGAAGCAACCCAAACAGAGAATTAACCTATCAGCACTTTGTATAAGAAAGAGCACTACACAAGCATCTGACAAGAACTGAAGTGGGGGAGCAATATACTCGCCCCGGATCCGCATCCAACCCGTATAAATTGACCCAAACAAGTCATTAACATTAACTTTAAACGAAGGGATAGCCATGGTATAATCAGGGATAGTCAAATGGTATTGTTTAAAATATGCATAGAGCTCAAAGCAGAGAAGGGTTATAGAGAGAAAGAGAGAGAATTTGATGAATGTGTAGAGGCGGTGGTGGCGGGAGGAGTCAGCTCGGCCAGCGGAGACACGGCGGCGAACAGCCGAGATCAGCCCCACAGATCCCGATGCAAGAGATGCCAGACAACCGGCTGCCCGATGGGCCCGCAGAAGAAGAACCCATGTTATTTGTTTTGCATTTTTCTTCCCTTTTCTTCTAGCATCATCTTGCGAGATGTCAGAGATTTCTGAGATGGACCAGTTATTGGGGTTCTCCATTTTAATTACGACTGGAGTTCCTCCAAATCTGATGGTGTCGTCTCTTGCAAACCAATCAGACCAACCTCCCATTAGAGGAGAAAGGGGTTTGCTCGAGATTTTGGGAAATGTTGGGGACTCTGAGGAAAAAAATGACAATGCAGGCACCTACATTCACACCACCACCTCAATCTCTCATTGCTGGTTCTGGTTAAGAACAGAGCAGAGAGAGAAAGAGACAATGAGGCGAAGAGACAGACGGGGACGGGGGCAACGAAGGGAGGAATAAAAAGAACAGCTCACCACGTCTGCTAGCGAGATCTACTACCTTAAGAAGAAATGGGAGAGATTTTGAACTTTGAATTTTCTTTTTGTATAGTTTATCGGGAAACGGGGGGATTTCGTTGAATGTAACCCTTTTTTTTTTTCAAAATAGGTCTCAACCACGGAGGTTGCGACGACTGGAGAAATGTGTTCTCCTGCGTTTTCACCTCCCCGTTGGATTAACCTTGTTCCCTCTCTTCAGCTATAACAATGGTGAAATTTCTCGAACCGAAATCACACGGGATTTTTTGTTGTTTGTTGCTTTTGTTGCGGCGAGAAACGAAAAAGGATGTAGAGGGGGGGGACAAGAGTAAGAAAATGGTGGGTCTAACGAAAGGATAATACAAGGGAATTTAATCGTCTCCAGTGAAAGAAAATGGTGGGTTCCATTTCTCCAATCAAACCTCGTTGAAGAAAGGAAAATAAAATACCAGATTGTTGGTGCGATTATTATGATTTTTCTGGGGTCTAAGATGTATTTTTCAAATAAATAACACAGGAGGTCTGAGGTGTGGTTGGTTGACTGGAGATAAGTGAACCGGAGAGGAAACAGAGTAGTTTGATCGTACGCGTATTTGACTGTTTGTTACCATCATTTTTTGCCCAAATTGTTCGAAGTTCGGCTGCTTGTTACTGGACAGATATGATTATTAGATTAGATTAAGATTTATTTAGTAGAGTTGTGTGTATGGCAGCCAAAAAAGTTCGTACTTCGTGATTCGATTGAATTCGATTGATTTCGATTAGAAAAAAAATTCACAATTAACTCGTTCGATTAAAGTTCATTATGAAACAAATCAAACCAGTTCGATTTGAATTTTATTCAAACTCAAATTCAAACTGAATATAATTCGTTCAAAATTGGTTTGAAAACTATTTAGGTTCGAATATCAAATTAACATGTACTGTTCAAATTAGAGCAACGCCAGTGACTCATTGCAAAATCAAGATTTCATTTCAAATAGGTACATGATATGATCAGATGAGATCCAATGCAATATTTTTTTTTTATGGTTGGCGGCAAAATGCCACCAACAGATATATTGATACTAAAAAAAGTTATTTACAAAATCAAATTATAAAAACATCAAAATCCCTAAATAAACAAAGCTATTTAACTTGCAAAAATAGTCAATACAATGCAACGCTTAGTTTAAGCTATCCAATTTTTAAAAAAATAACTAAGGGCGGTAGGGTTGTCAAAAAAACTTGTAGTTCGTGATTCGATCGACTTCGATTCGGAAAAAAAAAATCACAATTAACTTGTTCGATTGAAGTTCGTTTTGAAATAAATTAAACTAGTTTGATTTGAATCTTATTTAAACTCAAACTCAAACCAGAGTCTCTGAGTTTGATTTGATTCGATTCGTTTGCAGGCCTAACTACTTGTGTGCGAATAAATGTAAGATAGGGCTGATAAACCCCGGATCTGGTGCAAGCTGGGAGGCACAGCACACCAAATTTATGGATAAACTCGGTCTATAGAAATGTGTTTGTTACAAGAATCAATTTCTGGGAGACTGGGCCCTCGTTGATTGGAGCTCTTGTAATAATTTGACTAAAATATTTAGTATCTTTACACATTTACATTTAAACTTGGTAGCATCTACTAAGGATTTTAAAAAATTATATATATTTAGTATTTTTACAAGAGTGAGCCTATGGTGCTATGCATAGCACGGATGGCTAGTGTACTACGGCTCAATATGGTACTTTTTAAAATCCTAACGATCGATCTAACCGTTCAATGTGATAATCATATGAATATGTACTTGCAAACTAAATTTTCAGAAAAATCAGTGTTTTCTGAAAATTCTGGACCATCAAAATTCGACCTATCTAAGAAAATAGTAAAAAAATTGAAAAAATATAAAATTTAGTTTGCAAGTACATATTCATATGGTTATCACATTGAACGGTTGGATCGACCGTTAGGATTTTAAAAAGTACCATATTGAGCCGTAGTACACTAGCCATCCTTGCTATGCATAGCACCATAGGCTCACTCTTTTTACAATACCTTCATTCAGGAAGTGGCACTAATGACAGTAAATTTTATAAAAATTGTAGTTGAGTAGTTTGGATTAAACATAATATGTTTAAAAATTTCAATATTAAATGATGGAAGATTCAATAATTCGTTAGTATAATCATTTATTTGACTTTTATTGATGTTAGGTGCATCAAGGTTGATTTTAGAAATTACTAGTGTGATATAGCCATTGTAAAAAACTAGTAATTTATTCATGATATCTAAACTCATTTGTAATTGCTTAAACAAGCTTTTACTAATTATTGTTATTTCTAGCCAAAGTATCTAAATATGACTTCTAATCATCTTTATGGATAAGATGAATATTTCCTTAAAACATAATTACATATTTACATACAATTATTCAAAATATCAAGTAGCACTATAATTTATGTTGTTATTTTCTTTAGCAACTCTGATTTTAGTTCAACAATGCATTCAATTAAAATTAAAATTCAAAATATAATTAGACTCCCACATTTCAAAATATATCCTTGACACTACTGGTATTCTGTATCAGTGTTGTAAAAAACGGCCGTTTAGGCCGATTAATCGGTTGATTAATCGTTGGCGGCGATCAAATTGTCACATTAATCAGCCGATTTATTCCGATTATGACTGATTATTTCCAATCAATAGCTTAACGATACCATGTTCGTCCGAAAAGCACATACCGTTTTTTACACCACTAGTCCGTCTTAATGAAATATAGGGACTAGGCTCCCCATTTCTCTTTCAAAAGAATTTAAAATTAAAATTAGTACAAGTTTCACTAGAGGTGCATCTCAAAATTCAAAATATAGTGAACTTTAGCATTTGAATAATCATACAAATTTTAAACATTAATTGAGATAAAGAAAAAGTACATTGACTATTTTATTAATGTTGCTTTAAATATATTTAAGGTTGAATATTCATTAGTTGTACAAATAATTCTGAAAGCATTTCTTAAAACGACAGAATAACATTCTTCATGTTTTATTTTTTATTTTTAAAAAATATTTTGTATTGTATTTTGGGTGGAGTTTTTGTCCAAAGAGTTTTGAACAAAATCTCATTCAAAGTCAGTTTTAAACCATCTGATCTGTGTTAAAATTTACACGGATGGTTTAAATTTACGGAGCCATTCAGAGTTATTAAATTTTAAATATGTTAGTACAAATATTAAAACAAATCAAACGATAAGATCCGGTTTTAGATGAAATTCTGTCCAAAGCTCTTTGGACAAAATCTAATTCCTTATATTTTAACTGTATGCATATTTAAAATACTTGATCTAAGTCTATAACCTATTACTTGTAGGATTCATATCCCCTAAAGATAACATAAAATTTTCTGTTTAGATCTTAATTGTCAGATCAGAATTCGTACGAATATTAGAGAGGTTCCGTGCATTCACGTCGAATTATATTGGTTGGAGTGCTGATCGGGTGGTGCGCATATAAACCGGAGTAGTCTAGTATTCTGTTAGCTCTGAGGATATGGAGTTACATGTAGACCTGGCTTAGCTTGGAATTAGGAGAGGGGTGTGATTGGGAAAGGAGGGCACGTCATGCAAGACAGGGTGGGGTCAAAAGGCATCAAGTGGAGGAGAGATTATAGACAAGCCATTGTACCTCCTTTATTAGCCTCTGGTATCTGTGCTCGCAACTTCCCCTCTGTGTCGGTGATTAAGTCCACAGCGTCTCTCTCTCTTTTCTTAAAGCAGTCCTTCTAAGTGTCTCTACCTATTTTTTTAATGATTCTTTTGCACATAGCCACATACAAATATTGCATATATATATATATATATATATAATTGGACTAAAATGAGACGTGGAATAAAACAAGTTTTTTTACTTCATGACGCTATATTTTTATTTTGAAATTCAAACAACCGATCCGAACAGCTCAACATGATCTCCATATTGAAATGTGCTTGGAGACCAAATTTTACATTTTTTGAAATTTTTTTACTATTTATTAAGCCACTTTGAAAATCGCTGATCCGGTGGTCCAGAAATTTTTACTGTTCACAGTGGATCAGCGATTTTCAAAGTGGCTTAATAAATAGTAAAAAAATTCCAAAAAATGTAAAATTTAGTCTCCAAGCACATTTCAATACAGAGAACATGTTGAGCGGTCCGGATCGATTGTTTGGATTTTCAAAATGAAAATATGGCGTGGAGTAAAAACTTGGTTGTACTCCACGTCTCACCATAGCTCATCTCTCTCTCTCTCTCTCTCTATATATATAGAGAGAGAGAGAGAGATGAGCTATGGTGAGACGTGGAGTAAAACCAAGTTTTTACTCCATGGCACTATATTCCATTTTGAAAATCCAAACAATCGATCCGAACCGCTCAACATGTTATCTATATTGAAATGTGCTTGGAGACCAAATTTTACATTTTTTGGAATTTTTTTACTATTTATTAAGCCACTTTGAAAATCGCTGATCCGGTGATCCAGAAATTTTTACTGTTTTTTACTGTTCACAGTGGATCAGCGATTTTCAAAGTGGCTTAATAAATAGTAAAAAAATTCCAAAAAATGTAAAATTTAGTCTCCAAGCACATTTCAATATAGAGAACATGTTGAGCGGTTCGGATCGGTTGTTTGAATTTTCAAAATGAAAATATGGCGTGGAGTACAAACTTGTTTTACTCCACGTCTCACCATAGCTCATCTCTCTCTCTCTCTCTCTCTCTCTCTCTCTATATATATATATATATATATGTGTGTGTGTGTGAGTGGCTACTCTACTTACATAAGCATATGAGGGTATATGCTTATAAGTCATTTTTGTGTTTTTGAAGTCCAAATAGTCGATCCGAAGCGCTCAATATGTTCTTCATATTATAATGCGCTTGGAGACCAAATTTTACATCTTTTGGAAATTTTTTACTATTTTTTAGAATTTTTCAAAACAGCGTTTTAATATGACAAAAAAAAATCTAAAATTAAAATAATTTTTTTTGAAAAACACTGTTTTGAAAAATTCTAAAAAAATCGTAAAATTTTTGTTCAAAAAATGTAAAATTTTGTTTCCATACACATATTAATATGGAGAACATGTTAAGCGCTTCAGATCGACCATTTAGACATTGAAAACGCAAAAATAACTTATAAGTATATACTCTCATATGCTTATATAAGTAGAGTAGCCAATCTCTCTATATATATATATATATATACAAATTTTCTATTCGAATTAGTTCAAAACTCTTTCAGCAAATTACGTGCACCGGAAAGGAGATCAGCGGTAAGCGTTAAAATATAAGATACTGTACAACTTTTGTATGTTTGTTGTAAATTAGAACAAGAAACAAGTTGAAAGAAATTTTGAAGAGATACAATAAAGATGGAAGGAAACTCTAGGAGGATATTTTGCCATAAGCACTGCATTCTTTCGGTCTCTTCACACATTAATTTTTTTTTAATTAATTCTGAAAATAAATTACTTTCATCATGTTAGAGAATTTAAATTACAAGAATCGAAACATTCTGAAATTAATGTAAAAAAATACTAATTTATTGACATGACATATAAGTTCAAATTTTATAATTGGAAGAATGGAAATGTTTTTATGTATTTTTTTCTCAAATTCCATTCATCTTCTAATTTTTTTTGTCATCTCCTAATTTAGGACGTAACAAGGTACGGCCCAAATATTTTCATTTTTTTTAAATCACGGGTTAGGGATCAAGCCACCCAACACACTTTCAACCCCTATGTATAATATAGAGAATTTCTCTATTTTGTGGATTTTGAACCCATGACCTTTTATATGAGAGTCGTGTCTTTGCCACTAGACTAAAAACAAGTTCTTCAAATATCTTCATTGTTATTTCGTTCTTTTTTTTTAACTCAGAACCATACTTTAAGATTATTTTTTTTTTGAGCTGCATGAATGTATTTCTACTATTTGGGCAGAGTTATAAAAGATGCCGACATTTTATTAATATTTATAATTAATTACAAATTATTAATTATACCCAGGTTAGCTGGGTATTTTTAAAAATGCTCAAACCGGGCAAAAAATAGTCGGCCGGGATTTAAATTAGGACCGGCCATTTTTTGACCGGTTGGGAAATTTTTTTGTGTGTTTCAAAATCTATAAATACCCTGTTTTCTCTCTCCTCCCTCTCACAACTCACTCAAACTCCCCGGAAGAGAAGGAGAGAAAGAGAAAGAAAAGGGCGATTGTAGAGGTGATTTTCAGGTATTTTTTTATTTTATTAGAAAATATTTAGGATTAATATAAATTGTCTAACAAATTGTAGATCTTACCATGACACCAAAACCCAAACTTCAAAAAAGGAGGAAGTGTAACCGCACGCAATGCTCCCATATTCCTCACTAAAAAAATTTTGACGGGTGAAGCCCGCTTGAAGAGATGTTTATCTCGTTTTCTTCCACCCAAAGATGTTGAAGAATACATGACCACGGATGATCCGACTATTAGAAATGTTCTTGACAAGGACTTCGCCGATATCGACCCTCCACTTGAATGGGAAGTGCGTCCCGCATGTCTTGTCAAGGGAGATATTGCGGAGATGTTCTTTTGTCATCTCTGTGGCATAGCCGTTCATCCCAAATGCATCGACAAGAATGCAGATTTGGTAAACGACTATTGTTTCCAAATGTGTGAGTGTGTTGCGTGCTGCTGTAGGCTTTCGGAGATGACGAGAGAAAGTTCCACTACTCATAAGCCATAGTTTTTCTCATATGAGAATATGCTTCGTAGTATTTTATGTTAGACCGGATTGTAATATTTTATGTTTGGATTTGTAGTATTTTATGTTTGGATTGTGGCCTTTAAAAAAATTAAAACTAAGTTCTTTTACCTATCATGTGTATGAGTTATTCTTGGCAGAAACTAGAAAACTATAAATTAAACAAGTGTGCGTAAAATAAATAGAAGAGTTGAGAGACACTTGATATGAGAGTTATTTATGGAGTTCGGCACTAACGCCTATGTCTCCGGGGCTCGCGACTTTCGAGATAACACACATTTCTTTATCCAATAAGAAAGGAGTACAAGGTGGAACCGGCGAGCCCTTACAAAGCTTGGAAATTCACATGGCCCGAGCACGGAAATGGCTCACGAGCACTAAAGACTCAAATGTATGAAACAAACAAGATGATCACTAAAGGATCAATCTACTTCTTACACAAGATTGATTGTGGTTGAGTATGCTTGAGATTGTTGTATGAATATTGAAGTTGTGTGCACAAGCAACAATGACTTTTTCTAGATCTCAAAGGAATTTAGAATATTGCAATTTGTGGCGGCTAGAGAGATAATCCAAACCTAGATTTTGCTTCTATTGATAGAGTGAAGTAAAATAAGGTATCTGGCTTTAACCGTTGTAACGATAGATTAGGCGTTACAACGGAAGCTCTCTGGAAATTTTGGGGTTCCGTTGCAACGGTTGTCATAACGGAATAAATCAATTTGACTATATTTTGAAATTATGATTTATTCCGTTGCAAAGGCTAATTAGCCGTTATAACGGTTAACTATCTCAAGCATGCTTTACCAATTTTACAGATTTTTAAACCCAATCTTGAGGTGATGCTTCTAGATCCAAAGCTTGGTTCTTCATGACTCATCCTTGATTAATGTTGCAATTCATCATGTATCCTTGATGTGTATTTTAGCAATTTATATCGTCATGAACCTGCACAATATCTCAAGACATGAAAATGTAAAATTTAACAAATATATGTATTGCCAATCTAGTCAAACAAACAAGTAGATTATGGCACAATCCTGTTGGGATTTCACGTGTATGCCTATATGGTGAGAATTTAAAATTTTCCTATCACCACTTGGCTCAATACACGAAAGATCTTATTTATATGACAATAGCAAACAAGATTTTCTTCAACAAACTAAAGTGTACTAAATTAATATAAATTAATCTCATCTAATTTATTGCAAGAAAAAATGATGGAAATCTTTACTTAAAGATATTGTCAAATCTCTTGATGGAGAGAAGCCGGTTTCCCTTCTAGATCTCGTGTTATTCTCGAAAGCGCCTCTTGGTTCACCTTGAACCTAAACAACGAACTTGCACACCTCTTAGATAGATGGATGTGAAATTCAAGGTTTAGATCCAACCACCTCTTGATATTCAAATAAATAAACTATTTGATTTCTTGGTGGCTAAACCTAACAAGAAGAAAAGAGAGAATTTCGACCTAGGGTTGAACCACCTAGGATTTTTGCCTTGAGAGCAAAATTGGGGCTACTCAAGAGGAATTTCGGGCAAGGAAGATGAGCAGAATTTTTCTCACTTATTTCCTTAATTACACCCCTTAAAATAGGCAAGGGGTTAGGGCTACTATTTGTGTAAAGTTTAAACTATTTACACAAATTTCACTAGCCTTATTTAGCCATTTTATCATCTCTAATCTCATCTTGTGATTGGTTTAATAATTTTTTTATGAACAAATAATATTAATCATATTATTCTATTATGCAATATTCTTATTATTTTTATAATGCATTCAAACATTATAGCAAATAATATTTGCAAAACTTCACAAATTTATTTATGATCTAAGCATGTCATATTATGACATTTTATTTTAGTATTTCATCTCATGTATTTTATCTAATACATCATTATGAAATATAAAATACTTGTTGTTTCTCTTCAGTTGGTGTGACCGTACAGAGGATCTATGTCATCTTGGCAATAATATAAAATTTTATATTATTGACTATAAGAGGTTCTATTATTACATTATAGTTATCCAAACGACATAGTAATCTACTCAATCTACTAATTTCGTGTCTATCCTTATCACATGATATTATGAATAATATACAAAATAGGATCGTGTCATTCTTGCATTATATTCGTTTTCTTGGTCTCAAGTGAATTATAATTATAACTACATCAGTTATATTCCATGCGATATAATTTCACTTTACCAAGGGGCCCAGTAATATCATAACTCAAATTGAGAGACAATGATAATATTAACATATATATTTCTCCCGCACAAGTTGTACACAACGAACTACTATTTTATTTCTATCATAAGATAGTATTTAAATAGCAATCACATTATATACTTCTCATGTGAAAAACCTACACATCTCATATCTAAGATTCCAAAGACACAATGAAAACATTAATGACACAAAACACAATTCATATAATGTTCCATTCATTTAGGTCATGTTCAATATATAAAATACACATTTACATATTCATGTGATTAAATGATAATGTTTTATCAACATTTATAGAACTTCAATGTACTTTAATCGACATGACAATCTTTCTCGGTAATTAATGTTCCTCCTTAATTACCACGATTGTGAACATATTTAGTGATTAAATGTTTCTCATCTTTGGAGTTTTATGGTTCAAGACCAAAATCATTTTCTTGAACACTTCCAAAGATATAACATATAAATCTCAAGAAACATGAATAATAACATTCGTAATAAAATCATGAACAATATATAAATTATTATTAAAAATATAACTTTCAAAACACATCCTTCAAATCCAACATGGTACAGGTGGGCTAGGACAACCCCACCCCAGTTGTACCTCGATGGCTTGTCAAGGTCCTCCAGCAGCGGTAGATACATCATCGAGACGGCATCGCCGTTGGAATCAACAAACATGACATATCCAAAGAAGTCCATCACGTATCCCCGTGTATATCTGCAATGCAAAGTAGATACTAAAAAAAATTGTTGTTCGAAATATCAACATTTAATAGAAAGAGTGTACAAGTATTACCGCTGAATCTCCTCGGGGGTGGAATTTGCAGTCAGACCGTCGCTGAAATGCTATCGCAACTCGGTCATTTGCAAATGGTAATTAGATGTCCCACCATTCCCCCGTAACTCGCTTGGATCAGCTCCCAACAACGAGTCAATGTACTCAGAAAAATGAGTACCGTTAGATACACCACCGACGGGTGTGCCACTGATAAGCAAACCCTATAGGGCACTGACATCTTGAAGTATCACCGTCATCGGCTCCAAATGGTAAATGAAATGTATGGGTCTCGAAACGCCATCGCTCCACTAGTCCTGCAATGAGAGATGCGTTGATGATGCCACTCCCACTCTGCATGGTAGCAACGTTGTACAACCCCAGGTTGATGAGATACGGGTCTATCTGCTTGTAGTAATGCATCCGAATGCACCGAAGCTTGACATCTAGAAGCGTTGTGTCCTGCGTTTAAAAAAGGAATCCAGAGTAAATACAAGAGTTAACATACCCAAATTTAAACTTCAAAATTAAACCAATAAAAGTAAAGTACCTCGTAAGAAGCTAGTGAGACTTGATGATCGGAATGTGGCATCCATAGAAGATGACTGAAATGCTCCGTGCTATCAATGGCGATCGGCTCATCATCAGCAGCTGGTACCGGCTGAGGTCGAGTCTTGGGCCGTCCTCTAGCCATTCTAATTTCATAACAATTAACGGTAAATATAAGTCGATTCTTATACTAAATTATACTAAAATATAATAAATTAAGCTAAAATATGATAAATTATGCTAAATTATGCTAATTATACTGAAATATACCAAATTATGCTAAAATATGTTAAAATATAGTAAAATATGCTAAAATATGCTAAATTATGCTAATTATGCTTAAATGTGCTGATTATGGTAAGTTAAGCTAATTAGTACTAAAATATGCTAAAATATGGTAAATTATGCTAAAATATGCTAAATTATGCTAAAATATGCTAAATTATGCTAATTATTATTAAAGTAAATTATGCTAAATTATGCTATTTATGCTAACTTAAAGTAAATTATGCTAAATAGGCTAACATATACTAAATTATGCTTAATATGCTAAATCTACTAAATTATGCTAAATTATCCTAAAATATGCTAAATTATGCTAATATGTGCTAATTATGCTAAATTAAGCTAATTATATTAAAAAAATACTAAAATGTACTAAATTAAGCTAATTAAATTAAAATATGTTATATTATGCAAAAATTTGATAATTATGCTAAATTAAATTAAATTATGCTAAATAAACTAATTAAAACTAAACTATACTAAAATTGCTAAAATATACTTAATTAAATTAATTAAAACTAATTGACAACTAATTAACACAAATTAAAACTAATTTGGAACTAAATTTTACTAACTTTGGTACATTTCTAACAAATTCTATCAATTTACAACCATTTTGTACTTCAAATAACTTAAAAAAGAATAAAGAGACTTACTTGCAAATGTGAGAAGAGGAGGAGAAAACTTGGAGAAAGAGAGAAAGTGAGGAGAGAGAGTGTGAATTTTGTGAGAATGAGGTTTTGGAAAAAAACGGAACCCTGCCATTCTTTTATAAACACCCGGACCGGATTTTGGCCAGTTGGAAAAAAAATTAGAACCGGCTATTTTTTAGCCGGTTTGAATATTTTTAAAAATACCCAGCTAACCTGAATATAATTAATAATTTGTAATTAATTAGAGTTGCTGCCAAGCCCCAATTTTCAATTATAATCAATGCATTAAAGGCGAATGATTCTGTATAGATATTTAATGCTATTTTTGTACAGAATTGACTCAATAAAGTTTTCGTAAGGTTGGAAATCAGCCTTAAAAAAGACACGTTAGTAACGTAGTTGGCGCAGAGGTCTACAATTTTGATTGAATATATACCCCTCAAGATTTATTAGCACGATACTTTGTTCAGAAAGGATATACCGGTTGAGTAACTTGTATCACTATAATTAAAAATTAAGGTATAATATCAGAGATATTATGACGTGCAGTTTGAAAAATAAAATAATAACTGTTAATTAAGATTTTGCATAGCAACGACTTTTTCCGGCTTCTCTCAAAGAAAATAATTAAATAAAGCCGGTCAGACTAGTAGAAATTATTTCCTTATATTTTTAGTTTATGTTTTTGCCTCGTCTGAGTACAAAAAAAAATGACGCGCCAATTTTTTTTTTTTTTTGCCGGAGAGTGTCAATTCTAGAGGTGTCAGTGGCACTCTTTTATCCGTTTATCCGATCCATATCGTATCTGTAAGACGGGTACGGATAAGATTTTTTTTTTGTAAACTTATCGGGTAAGAGTGTGGGTAGAGATTTTTTTCGTTATCTAAACGTATAAGGGTACGATAAAGCCTATTTCGTACCCTAACCCTGATCGGGTAATTATAAAAATATTATATATATTATATATATATTAATAAGCATTGAAAATAGTACTTTAATTAGTTTACTTGCGCTTAGCATGATCATAATTTTTTTTTCAATAAAGTACTCTACATGTGTGAAATGTATGTATATGTTTTAATATTTTATTTAATAAATAATAAAAATAATTATTATATTAGTACTACCTGTTATTTTTTTTAGTGTAAGGTGACAACTTGTCGTCTTACAATTTTCATTAATTAAAAACAGTTATTTACAAGACCCAAGTCATTTAGCTAATATTTCATTGTAGCTCTAAATACAAAAAGAAAAGTGAAATATCTTCTATTGTAGCTCTCTCCTCACTTTCTGCCAAGACCGCAATTGTTCTTGATCTTTGTGTAAATATTTTGTTGTTCCGCTCACGCCAGATGGCCCACAGTGATGTTGCCCATGTTACGTCCCACAACCTTCGCCATGCTGCATCCAACAAAGTAGTGTGCGAAATCCAGAGATCTATATGCGAGGTACGACCCTTCATGATTACATGTTATTACCCGCTACCTCCGACAACTATTACGGGTAAAGGTAGAATACATGTAAGATAATTTGTAGCGGGTAAAAATAGAGGACAGATATGAAAATGCTTTCACCTGATCCGTACCGTACCCATTGACACCCCTAGTCAAGTTTTTTTAAATGAAATTTATACTTTTTATCAAGCTGAGATTTTTTTAGGACTAAACACTAATAATGGAATGAAACACAGGGACAGTGATGGTAAGGAAACAACTTTTAGGATGGCATTGTTCGCAGATTCAAATTTTTGGATTATATTGTGTAAGTAACAGGGACTCGTTGAGTCTCCTTTTAGCTGTATACTTGTATAACATTCTGGCCGTTCAATCTAACAAGGACTCGTTGAGTCTCCTTTTAGTTGTACACTTGTATAATATTCTGGACCTTTCAGATTGAACGGCCCAATTTCAAATTAAATTGAATGAGAATGGAGTAGATCCGATATTCGGATCTACTTTTTAGTCCAAACTCTAAGACCATCCGATCCATATTAAGATCCGTGTGCACAAAATTAAAGCAGATTAATACGGATTTAAAAATAGAGTGCACGTATTTTAATGTAGATGGGACGGTAATTTAGCCCATCAAACTAAGTAGGTCCGATAAACATCGGAGCTACTTTTCTCAAGAATTGAACTAGTAAGGTTTACAAGTAACACCCTTTAGGTAACGGTGAATCGGTGATCCTCTGTTAATGACAGGGCCCAGTGGCCCACTCGTCTTCATTTATGAGTGCCCCTGTTATTATGCTATATAGCAATCCTCATGTGATGTATGAGGGTGATTGTTTCCTCAAAAAAAAAATGAGGGTGATTGAACTCTGATGTTATAATTAATGATAGGGTATTCTACGGATGTAGGCGCTCAAACGGATCGGATATTATCCGTTTGTATTTGAATTTGTATCTGATTTTTTAAATTGGGATTCGGATACGAATAATTTGTGAATACGGATACATATATGATTTATATGGATACAGATACAGTCTCAATTTCAAAAGCAGATACAGATAATTTATGTATAATTTTAGTTTTTCGGATATCTATTTGTGTGGATTCGGGATACGATACATATGATTATCTTTATCAATTGATTGATATAGCATATATGCCGTTAAGTGGTGGTGTCAATTGATTGATATATTATAGCATATGTTATACATAAATATCCGAAAGAACAAAAAGTTCTAATTTATTTAACAGAAACTGTCAAATTTTGTTTAGATGACACATATAAAAATTATGGTATAATTCTGTCATTGCGTTTTATACCAGGAGTGGTGAATCGCCTGTTTGGATTATTTAATTTGTTGCAGGTGCGCCCTACACACTACAGTGGCCCAGTTCTTGACAGGGGCATTGAAAGGTTCGCAACAGGCATGTCAGAAATTGTGATGTTGTGTATGAATATTTTTAATTCAGTAATTCTATACGAATCCATATAAATGAAATTAATACTATTATTTAAATACAATGGAATCTTTGCACGATTGAAATCAGAAATCCATTAAAAATTCAATAAGTAAAATTGTTCTAATATACTAAATATGATTTAAGTTATTCAAATCTATATATATCAAGTACGTTTCAAAATAAAATAAAATATAGTTTGTCATATAATTAATTTAATTTAATTATTATTCTTAATCTATATATTTATAATATAGAATAATTACATTTACTCATGTTATGTATGTATATTACTATTTTAGACATTGTAACTAAAATATCCAATATGACCAAATTCAATCTAAAATCTGTGACGATAATGGATATAAATTCACATTTAATCTTCAAATTCTCATTAGATATGAATCTATATGTTAATTTTGTAAAGTAACTTTTTTTGTATTTGAATAAAAGAGGGTTCAAATAGCTTCATTTTTTATGCCTCCACCAATTTAATTTTCTAATAACAAAAATATAATAACTTATATGTCAAAATAAAATCAATAAAATCAATAAATATGATCTATATTATTTCATCTACAAACACATAAAAAAATAGTACTTTTGATGTGAATCAATAAGTTAAAAAATCAATGTTCATCAGTGTAATTTTTGCAAATTCTTAATAACTATTTCAAATAAAGTCATAATTCTTTCATGTTCACAATGAAAATAATATAATCATATCTAACAATTTTTCCCAAGAGCTTTGAAAAAAATATATATATATATCTAACATTTTTATTTTTTAATTATTAATATTTAAAAAATTAAGACATAAGGAAGAAGGCATTCTATTCCTTATACTAATAATATCAGAATTCAATAATAATTTCGACGCCCCCATTCCAACTACTGAAACCAAAATGCCGCTGCGGTGATTAACTCTACTGTCTCGCCAATTCCTTGGCGGACTTTGGCACCGCAACTTCGTCGTGCTTTCATGTTTTCTTTTCCATTGGCGCAATCTGCGGCCGGGATCACAGTAATGTCTCCTTCCACTTAAATTAGCGCGCACAGAATTATAGTGGATTAGTGAGTACTGGGTGCCGTTAACTTTCCTATTCTTTTCTGTTAATTTATCTATGAGTGAGGCTACGGTGCTATGCATAGCACGGATTGGGTCCGTGCTACGGCTCAAAATTTGACTTTTTAAAATTCTAACGGTCGATCTGAACCGTTCAACATGATTATAAAATGAATATGTACTTGCAAACCAAATTTTACATTTTTTCGAATTTTTTTACTAATTTTCCGAAAATCACTTGATCTGAATATTGTGGATCATCCAAAAACAGGTTATCTAAAAAAATAGTAAAAAAACTCGAAAAAATGTAAAATTTGGTTTGCAAGTACATATTCATTTTATAATCATGTTGAAGAGTGAGGCTACGGTGCTATGCATAGCACGGATTGGGTCCGTGCTATAGCTCAAAATTTGACTTTTCAAAATCCTAACGGTCGATCCGAACCGTTCAACATGATTATAAAATGAATATGTACTTGCAAACCAAATTTTACATTTTTTCGAATTTTTTTACTATTTTTTCGAAAATCACTTGATCTGAACATTGTGGACCATCCAAAAACAGGCTATCTAAAAAAATAGTAAAAAAACTCGAAAAAATGTAAAATTTGGTTTGTAAGTACATATTCATTTTATAATCATGTTGAACGGTTCGAATCGATCGTTAGAATTTTAAAAAGTCAAATTTTAAGCCGTAGCACGGACCCAATCCGTGCTATGCATAGCACCGTAGGTCCGTAGCCTCACTCTTTATCTATTTATTTATATATTGGACGATGACAAATTGACAAGTAACAATTCCCGCAATTTCATGCGAGTTCAAAGTTCAAACTGCTTGGGCCGGAGCTCGAGGTGAACTACTTTTTTAATAATTTCTGTTTTCTTCATTGCGGCTGCGCCTCCTCATCTCATCCAGCACACGATGTGACGATGACACGAGAAGATTATATATTTGTTCCGAGTAGAACTTGGATAGTTGGATGTTAATATAGAAATCCAAGAAATAAGGACAATTAGGTAAAGCGTCAGAAATACAATTTTGTTTTATGAAATTAATTAATAGCATAATAAAACACCAATTAACAAAAAAAATCATTAATCATCTGCTTACCCTTCTCTAACAATTGACTTTTTAAATTTTAGTTTAATTATTATTTTTTGAATATTATTACATGGACAATAAATTTATTTTATAATTTATAATGATATTTACCAAATAGAAAGTATAACAACATTTATTGCTTATAGTTTAGATAGATCATGTAAAATATAGTGCAATTTAATTAGAATGATTAGTCATTCATTGACAATTGGAAAAATTAACGGTTTTGTTTTATCTAGCATTTCATTGATTATGGAACGATTTTTAAATTGCAATTAAATTGATACAATCTGTCTAAACAATAAATAAAATGGTAGAAGAGTGATAATCGTACTCGTTATTTGCACTCCTTGTTCAATGAATGCTGATAGAACTAAACGTTAATATTTCAAATTACTTGATGGATGAATAATCGACTCTATATTGCAGTATTGCACTATATTTTACACTATATATCTAAACTATAAAAAATGCATGTTATTTTACTTTTTATTTTGTAAATATCATTATAAATTATAAAATAAGTTTATTGTCAATATAATATATTCCAAAAATAATAGTTAAAACTAAATTTAAAAAAATCAGCTTATTATATTGAAAAAAAAAACAGCTTGTGTATTAAGTATAATACATATGTAAATAAATAATTTTTATATTATCTCCGTATCAAATTTTTTATTTTTTAAAAGAAGTGATTATGCCACCGATTTCCATTATCATAAAAACCAAAATAGGTAATACAGCTGTTTCAGCTGTTTGACTGGTACCATCTATGATACCAGCTGTCACATAGTCCAACACAAACACAAATAGATATTAAGCCAATGCCTACATGAACTACAACGACACAATCATACTACAAACATTCAAACATACAAAACATCAACATAATAAGCAAAGTAGTCCCTGCAAGATAAGGAAAATGCTAAAACTGAAAATATGCAGTAAAGCCCCTAAAAATATGAAGTTTCCAAGGGCACCAACTGATATGAAAGTTACCATGGTAGTTCCTATCAGGTCCTTTAGATCAGAATGCAGTATTAGTGCAAGAGAAGAAGATAAATCTGATTTTTGCTGAGAAGCCAAAAAAAAGCAAGAGCTAATATTTTGGAACCTATAGTCTGGATATCATGTACAGTACCATTTTTAAAAATTACTCTATTTCTATCAAGTCATAATGTCCATAAGACTGCCCCTCTAATAATTTCAACTAATTTTGCATCTTTCAAGGATATACAGTAGTCAATCTCCCATAAGTCACCAATAGAAGAACCTTCAAAAAGAAAATTATTAAAGAGTAAGGTTTAGGTGCTATGGACTCAAAAACCTATTATATAAACTTTAAACTTCGATCTAAGTAGCTCAGTAAATTGATTATATAATTAATGAACTTGTAGAATACTAACTTTTACTATTTTTTATGATTTATGAAAGATGGCAAAAAATAGTTTAAAAATAAAAAAAAATTGCTAATATTTTAGGCTATTTTTTGTCATCTTTCATAAATAATAACAAATAGTAAAAAAATTCCAAAAATAGTAAAAGTCGGTATTCTACAAGTTCATTATATAATCAATTTACTGAGCTACTTAAATCGAAGTTTGAAATTTATACGATAGATTTTTAAAGCCGTAGCATGAAAGACCTTATGTTATCCATAGCACCTAAGCCTTACTCATTATTAAAAGTTGAAATCCATCTCCAAATAAAATTAGCAACATGACAAAACACAAACAAATGATCCACAGATTCTGACTCATCACAATACACTCTTAAATTTTAATTCTCTTATCTTTACTGAACATGGTGAGCATCCTCAAAGTTTTTCGGAAGGTTAAACTTATTTAGGGGTGCTAATGATAGCTCAAGGCATTTTCATCTCCGTGTTTTTGACCAATCAGAACGTGCTACGTACGTTGTCTTGTAAAAGTATATTAAACGTCAATTATGCACAAACCTAAAACTATATTAAACATCAAGAACGCACTACGTACTTGTGCATATATACCTTCAACACACTTGATAGAATGTCTCTGACTTTCAACAGTGACAGAGGAGCCTACATAGGAACAATCAGAAACGTGGTAACCATACCATGCAGTGGTAACTGGTCTAAGCTATCATGGAAAAACTGGGCCTTGAATTCAAATTATTGCATTTTTTTACAAAGTAGAATTAGGGGGTCGTTAAGAACTTTGATGAATTTAAATTTGAAATCTATTGAATTTATTTCAAATAATGAATCCAA
The DNA here is from genome assembly GCA_011114355.1 of Carex littledalei. Taxonomy (NCBI): domain Eukaryota; kingdom Viridiplantae; phylum Streptophyta; class Magnoliopsida; order Poales; family Cyperaceae; genus Carex; species Carex littledalei. The sequence continues at coordinate 4,786 of SWLB01000210.1, read as the reverse complement.
CGAATGATACCAATCAATTTCACAAATAATGTATTTACATGTAAAATTTCTAACATTTTTGAATAATCAAGTGATCAAAAAGTGTTTTTTAACAGTTTGAATTTGTGGTTTTAAGCCAATTTGAGAAATTTTTAAGTTTTGCTAAGAGTTAAGCCAATAATATCTTAGTTCTATATTTTTATATAGAAAAACTTGTTCAATAACATATATATATCTTAGTTATGCGTTAGTTGCGTACTTGCTTAGCCATGCAATATTCAATTTCAGCGGTTGGTAAAATGTTGCTTTTGTCTTTCCTAATTTTGTGAACGTGTACTTCTTCCTAAAAAGTATAATTAATTTAGCAACTTTATCGGTATACCGTGATTGCCATGTACTTTAAACAAAGTGTCTCGTTGTCTGTTTTAAGAAACACTTAAAACGTGGGAAGCACATTTCAGTGTCGGTTCATTTTCACTGGAGCGGTAAGCTAAAATTTCATAAATTTAATGGGGTCCAATGTTGCATGGTCTATTTAATTCGTAGCTAGGTAGATATATTCCATGCAAATTGTAATTTTACTATTGCTTTCACATTGAAATGATAAATATTGTCAAATTATTATGTGTAATTTTTCAAAATAATTAAGTGCTATACAGTTACGAATTGTGTGTTTGGATGATATCGTGAGGACGTTAACGAGGTTAATTAGCAGGTACTCAAGAGTTAGAAATAGCTGCTAATTTAATATTTCGTTGGAATAGTGAAATAACTGCTAACTTGGAGGAAGAGCATAGAGAGTTGTGTCCAAACACAGAATAAAGTTCCAAGTCAGCATTATTTCTGAGTTAGCGTTATTCTCACTCATCCAAACACGAAAATTATTGTATGAAGAGAGATTCAATCAAATCTTTTGAGATTTTTATTTTATTTTTGAGTAAATTGATCAAGTATATGCTACGAGAGATGTAAAACTTTTATTTTATTTTTTCTGCTCAATACTCAGTTAACAATCTCATACTTTTTTTTACTCTTTTGATTGTATTTTATTTTAAATTTATCAATAAAATATAAAATTAAAGTTTTGACCCTATATTATTTTAAAAAATAAATAAATAAATCATAGGTGAAGATGATTAGGTGGCACCACCACATGTCCATAAAACTCATCTCCGGATATAATTAAGCAATATGTTATAATGTAGACTGGTAGTGCTGTTGGGCATGCATGGTTCCCATAATATGACAGAAGCAGAAATGCTTGCGACTAAAACAGACAGATTGAGACTAGCTAGCCAACATTCACCAATTTGTCCATGTTAATTTCAATAAATTTTTTATGTTCGATATTCATCACACGATATATAAAAAAAGATATTGTGTATGTTTTTTTTAAAAACTAATTTGAAGTTTCTATACAAAAAATATGTGCGTTTCTAGCTATTTAATATTGACTGCTTGATTTAATAAAAATGTATTTTTATTGTACACAATAGTTTTTTTCTGTTGTATGATATAATATGTTTCGTTTCAAATATTTAAATTTTTTTCTCACAATTTAATTAATAAATTTATAAGAGACAGTATTTATTTAAGTTTAAACACTATTTTTTTCCATACATGATGTTACATGACATATTAATGCTCTAATCGTATAAAAAAGTAACTACAAAATTATTAAATGAATATGCCAAATCGGAAGGCTTGCAATTGTTTATATTAAATGCGTGATAATTGAATCCGCATTCATACATTAATTATTTATCATAATTGGGGTGTCTGACAAGTGTAATTGTGGTGATTTAAAATTCTTTAAGACATTCTAATGCACAAAATATGGGTGCTTTAAGATAAAGTAAAGTAAAATACCTTCATAGATGATAAAGTTAAATAATCAAATTCATTAACTTTTGATATATTCTATTCTTTTGACTTCACTTACTAACATAATATATATATGAGTACAATTTGATTTTTTTTGCTTAATACTGCATCTACCCGAAATTTTTATTGTTGCCACTCGCTAAAATTCAAATTAAATGAATACCACTGCTGGAGGCTTTTATTCAATACTACCACCCTCGCTAACCCAGTTCGCGCACCAAACTGGCAGGTGCGCGGACTGAGTTGGCGCACCAGGTGGTGCGTAGACTGGGTTAGCGCACCAACCTTTTCACCGTATTTGATGTCTATTTTTCGCAACCCAGTGTCCCAGTCCGCGCATCACCTTGGTGCACTAACCCAGTCCGTGCACCGGCCAGTTTGGTGCGCGAACTGGGTTAGCGGGGGTGGTAGTATTGAATAAAGTCCGCTGGGGTGGTAATGAATTAATTACGATTTTTTTGAGTGGTAACAATAAAAATTTCGGTACATCTACTTACTTCATTACATCAAATATTAATATTTTTAAATATTATTCAACTTTAATTTTATTTCACTTGTCAAACGCATGGAACGTCTCTGGTTTTGAATTAGGATTTAGGAGTCTCTTGAAAGTTGAATCCAAATGCAAACCCAAGTTAGTGGACAGGTTTTCATGATCCACATGCGGATCAGCCCACCCAATAAGCTACCTAAATTTTTTGATTTTTGAAGCTTGGCCTGCGAATCCACGCTTGTAGATACAGATAATCTTTTTTTTTTTTTTCGTAAAAACTCGAGTATAGAGCTGCTATTTTTACCCGATTATTCGGATTCGATCCGGAACCGAACCGGAACCGACCCGGATCTGATAAATTTGGATAAGATATGGTTTGAAAAATATAACCGGTTAAATTATGGTACAGTTACAAAATTAATAATTTAATATCCGACCTGGATCCGAACCGGAACCGATACTATAATGGATAGGATATGGGTTTGATTTAGTTATCCGACCCATATCCGAACCCGACCCAATATCCGTATAAATACCCGAAAAAATGATAATACCATTTCTTTATAATCATTTAATATAAACACATATATTAATAACTATGAAAAGACAATCATTTGTAGTATTTTTTAATTTCTTGAATGAAATTTATTACTCTTTTCGCACAGATTATTAAAATCAAATATCATGTGCACCTTTTGCCTATAAATTTTCAAAACTAATTAATTCTTTTTTTTTATCTCTTTATCTACCATGTATCTACCTTTCTGCAAATTTATTGCTCTCTTCGCTAATTGAAACAAATTGATATTAATATTCTATTTATGAATTTTTGGAACCATATCATGAAATCACCATCTTCAATATTTTACTTTCTAAAATTATCTCACCTTCAATATTTTGGAGCATATTTTAATTTATATTATAATGACATATTATATGAGATGTTTAAGAAATTACAATTATATTTAAACGTAAAGTGTTTCTCAAATACTTGTGAGTTGCGACATGTACCCGCTTCGGATCCGGACCAGCCCCAGATCTGAACCGGATCCGTAATCCATAAACAAGTTATGGGTATCCGGAACTGAAAGACTGAATCCGAAATATCTACGGGTAGATAGGTATCCGGATCCGACCCGACCCGATAGCACCTCTACTCGTGTATTGCTAAGATAGTAAGATAGCTCTAATTGCATTTTATTAAATATTCTTACATACAGCTGTCACTACTGATTGATTGAATACAGAAAAGATTAAAACTTCACAAGAAGTATAGAAGAAACAAAAAAGAAAAGAAAAGAAAAAAAGGTAACATTAAAGCAACTAGACTGAAATTAACAAGAGACCTACCTACCACAGAGAGTGATGAACCTCGTAGCTCTACGAAGAGACCTAAGTGCAAGAGACATCTGAAGATAAATACAGAAATCTTTATTAAAAAGACAAAAGACGACTAGACTGTGCACGACGCTATTCATATACTAGGCCTCTTCCTGAACTTCTCTCTTTAACATCCACATGGCTCTTGAACATCTGCCTCTTTAATATCTTTCTCATCAAAAATCTCCTCCTGTGTAAGAAAATTTGCAAAAAATAGACAAAAAGGAATCAAGAAGTTGATTTTCATGGATGACCTCCCAAACAAGAAATATCTATATCATGTACACACAGAAAGAGAGTAACGAAAAATAGAGAACTCTATAACCAGCTGGTATGTCCATAGATTCCAGTCGAACCAGTTTTGGAATAAGGAGCAGGAAAATGCGAATATATTGTTAGCGGGGCGTCAGTGTCTCTAGAAAACCCAATAACAGACCAAAAAAAACAAAAAACTAAAGATGTGCCGAGAAAATACCAGTATCATGCTGGCTGGTACACAAAGTGTCAAACCTTATCTCATCTGGTATACGAATCGCTAATTCAAGGTTTAGTATCAAGGAAGGCCACCTTGTAATTGACGCAACCTTTTGGAAAGGAATGATGTTGATTGATGCCAGATATAAAAAATAAATTTTTACTATTGACACGGCTATTTTGAATACCTCTTCTTCTATAGAACTATTTTGTTTTTGGTCCCAATTCAATACCAAGTCCGAACTAATTGAATAGTCATTTTAGTTTAGTGGTTAAAGGCAATGCTCTCTGTGTGAGAGGTCGCATGTTTGAAATCCGAATGGAGAATCCTAATTCCACCTTAGAATAAAAAAAAAAACACAAGCAAGGTGCTGTTCTCCTGTAGGCTGTATTAAGCAAGGTACTTAATCCCCCTTTGACTATTGAGCTAGATTTTTTATTGACTTTGGGGCTTGAGGGGGCTAATATGCCAAAAGCCCAAAACCACTATGCTCAACCATTTTTGGGCCTTGATTTGCTCTGTAATGATGGAGCGAGTATTCCATTTGGAATGCAACACAATGTTTTGTGGAAGCA
>SWLB01000211.1:0-70000 GCA_011114355.1 Carex littledalei | reverse complement strand
TTAAAATGTTAAAATTAATAAGTTGCTAAGTAAAACGAGGTAAGTCACGAGTAAAATGAGCGGTAGTAGGTAAGCTAATTTTTCCTCAAAAAAAATATTTCAATACCGATAGCACTCGGATGTGCTGGGGTGGGGTAGCGATCTAACCCATCTTGCTCGACTGGTCTTAATAACTTTAGGCCCAAATCCGGCCCAAATAGGTTCGAAAGTTTTGACAGAATTCTATGACAGTCGCAAGTCATAGAAGTCTAGTAGTGGGATTAACAAAAAAATCTTATTAAAATCAGCAATGACAAAAGTTTGTCAGGAAAAAAAAAACAAAGAAAATGAGTACAAAGGAACATTAATCGTTTTTAAAACCCCTGTTTTCTCGGTCGAGTCAAAGAAGTACATAACAAAAGCTGATTATAGTTATACTTTTACCACTGAACCACATGTGACATCACATCCCCCTTGTAAAGATCGCCATTTTTTTTTTTTTTTTCTTGTTTAGTGCATAAGCTATTTCAGCTGGATCTAAATCTACTGTCCGATTCGTGGTGATGCAGATTAAAAAGTCTGAAACGGGAAAGAAATAAACTTGATCTGAGAGATACTTTCTCCATTGTTCCCTCCAGTGTGGTTACTATCGTCGTTGAATAGGTTCATTGCAAATAATGATACGAACAACCGGAAATCTCCTGTTTATTATAAACGGAGAGATATCAAATCGTCGTCCTGTAAATACTAATATAAGTATTTAACAAATAATAATCAGGGTTTAACAAATAACATCCTTCTCTTTCCCTCTCTGAGTCTCTCTGGCACGATGTCATGGTTGGCGAGGTCCCTCGCCTCCTCTCTCCGCCTCTCTCCCTTCGAGGAAGAACAAGAACCCACCGCCACCTCAAACAGAGAACCCAATACCGAATCCGAATCGGAGTCCGAATCCGATAACTCGAATCGTACTGTGCAAGAGGATTTATCGGATCTCACCCAGACCCTGAGCCGCCAATTCTGGGGCGTCGCGTCCTTGCTTTCCACTCAAAACGCTAACCCTGGGTCCTCCACCTCTGATGATCATGCGGAGATCGCCGGATCTCCGAGGATTGACGGAATTAAGAACGATTTTGCCGAGATCGGTAACCAGTTCAAGAGCAGCATCTCTCTCTTCTCCAATGCCAAGGTAGTGACTGAGGTTTCAAAGATGGCTACCTCGTTGCTTCAATTCGGATCTGAAGAAGAGGATATAGATGAGGAGGTGGTCGTTTTTGTAAAGAATTTGTCGATGCATCCAAAAACATGGCTTGATTTTCCAGAATTTGATGCTGGTGGTAAGTGACGCTATAGGTTCTTCTTGCTTTCATATGTACAAAGAAGGCCGAACCAAACCTATTAGCCTTGATTAACTCTCAATCAGAATTATGCTCCAATGAACTCCCGGTGTGCAGCAGATACTCTATCAGCAGTTGGCTTGAATTAACCCTTAATGAAGTGATCAGCACTTTACTAAGATTTTTTTTTAATTTTAAAATTTAGTACAATTTTCTAAATTTATGTTAAAGCGACATCTCTTTCAATTTAAGTTAGTCATTCACTTTCGCACCAAGTCAATGAAAAAAGAAAAAATGACGCCGAATAGATTTGTGACTCGGCGAGGTTACCCTATCTGCCAAGATCACTGTCCTAATTGACTCAGTAGCCAAAATTTGAATATTGTAATCGCTCAAACAACTTTGTGGATCATATACAGTGAAACATTTGGTATGCAAAAGATCTAAGGTTGTATATGTTTTATCCTGCTTTGTTATAGATTCAGAATTATCAGAAGCTCAAGAAGAGCACATCCTGGCTATCAACCATCATGTTCCAGAATTAACAGATTTGAAAAATGAGCTCTGCCCCAGTCGCATGACTGAAGGGCGCTTTTGGACAATTTATTTTTTGCTTATCTTTCCTAGACTTGATAAGGACAAAGGAGAGCTCCTTTCATCTCCTCAGGTATCATACATGCACGGAAACAGCCAATTTTACACCTGAGTTTGGAAACTTTATGATTTTTTGCCAAATTGAAATCTGACTACAGCTATTTTTCAAAAATAAATCATGGAGGATAGCACTATTTTTGAAGGGTTTGATCATGGCTATTTGGGGCTTAGTAAAAATTGAGTGAACCGGCACCATATTTGTGTAGTACTAGACCTCATGATATTGGAGTACTTTCTTTATCACTTTTATTTTTACTTGAGTTCCAATATTGAGGTTAAATTTGTGACCAAATTCGGGGCATATTAATATTTAGTGAGTAATCATTTAATTGATTTGAGGCTCAAGTGTTCAATTGATGTGTTGGTTAAGTTGGGGCCTAATAGCAATTGTATTTAAGTGTTGAATTAATAACTACTATTTATTTTCGAAACAGTTATAATTTTTTATCTTTCTTTTAGACAATGAAAGCAAGAGAGATGCTTTTAGAAACTTCACATGCCAAGCTGAGCAACCAACCTGAGAAACCAGAAAGAAAATTATCTGATGCCGTGGTCCCCACTGTCAGAGAACCTTCCATGGAAGAGAAAGTGATCCTACCCATACATACTGAAGAGAATTTGACTCATGCCTCGGAAGCACAGATCATTGACAAAACTGTCACCGAAGAAGAGCTGACTGCAGACAAAAGCGCTAGCTGGTTTGAGGAGGAAATTGACGAGGCAGCTCCGGGTACTGGTAGAATGGACACAGGTCAGGTTGGTCAAGTGGAGGTGGATGTATCTTTTAGTGACTTAGAGGAAGATGATGATGATGATTTTGTCTTCAAAAAGAAGGAACCTGTTACCAACAATGGCGGTAATGGTAATGGTACAGGTACAGGTTCAAGTCCAGAGTCTAATAAATCAAGTGATTGGCTTCAAGTAGATGATATTGTAGTGGATTAGTCTTTTTCTTTCTAAAAGGGTCTCTTTCTCTCTCTTTCTCTCTTGCTGTATAAATTTTTTTTATCGTAATCCCAGTTGTCTTAGGTGTATATTTATCCTTCTCTACCGTGTTTATGTTGTGTAATTTTTCCCTTGAGTAGAATTGGGCCTTTGGTAATGCATTCACATTTTGACAGCCTTGGTATGTTCCTCATTGAATTTATTCCCATTAGTGTTATTATTAAGTTATTAGTTTAGGCTCATGATAGAACCTATTACAACTACCTTTTTATGATGACTAAATTCTTATACTTCAATTTTAAGATACTTTATTTCATATGTCCAATAACTGATCAGATAGCCATGTCCAATAACTGATCAGATAGCCATGTCCAATAACTGAGCTATTGGAATTCAGTAAGGATGGCTATGGTGAATTCAAATTAAAATCCTTCGTTCTGGTTCATATTTTTCTGAGGTTCTTTGGCATAAAATTTGGAGCATGTCTTGGTATTTCTGTGAAAATCGGGTATTTTAATTTGGTGAATTTTGGATATCAGGGCTAATGGTTTGGCTCTCTTATTTGGGGATGGTTCCTGGGTATTGTAACGGATTTTTTTTTTTATGGCAGGAATAGTGTATTGGGATTGGAATTTATAACAACCTGAAAACTTTTGAATTATCCATTTTGTGTCTGCATTCGCATGGATTCAGCTGCAGATCTAATTCAATCTCATATTTAGGGGAGCAGGGGATCAGATGGTGCTTGAGTCCTTGAGAATCTAGACTGTAAGATCAAACGCACGATTAGATTAGTAGGAGGTGGGCAACTTTGAGATTCGCAACGGATGACTTAGAATTTAGATGTGGCCCATTTTGTATGGTGATTCCAGCTGAGATGATTATCAGGTTCATGGAAAGAAAAAGAAAAAAGATTATGAAGGCAATATTAATAGAATGGTCACATAAGACGACCGCATTCTTTGACTGCATTCTTTACCAAATTGGTAATTTGGTAACTACTTTGTTTCGCAATTACTCAATTAGTAGCTTTCTAAATCTAGTATAAGCAAAACAGGTGCAAGATCTAAAGTTGCATCTGCATTTAAACAGTTCGCTCATCGGCCCATGTGTTAACTACTTGGAAGCATTCAATTGGCACTTAAGTCCCTCGAAAAGTTTATTACTTTACTCAAAAGAATTTCTCAAGAAATATCTTCAAAACCAATGACCATATGGCCAATGTCTTTCTGGAAGGAAAAGTTCTGTAGTCGGAAATATGTTGAATGGTTTACTGAACTTAGGGGCGGACTTGAGTACAATTAATTGGGACAATAACCCCATTCTTTATTTTTTGTGTTTATGTATGATTTATTATATAATTTAGAGTATTGTAAATTGAAGTCTACACAAAAAAATTATATATCATTCACATTTTTTGTAAATGTAGAGTTCACCAACGTGACACATTTCTAACGGACGATTTTGTCCTAGTCTCCTAGATAAAAATGATTTTTCAAAACATTGTCTCATCTAAACATGAAAAGCATATTATTTGAACACATGCGGTCAAATTTCAAATTATAAATGTGTGATTTAAAAAAAAACAATAGGATTTGTTCCTATTTCTCTACATCTTTTACTTGTTACTCTAGCAATGGTTAACAGGTTATTTTTTTTTCTTATAGAAATATATTTTGACTATGACTTGCTATAATATACAACAATTTAGTATTTTGAGTGCGCAAATGTGGAACGCAGCTCACGACATTTTTTCTGTAGTATCACGTATTGTTTTAATTTTATGAACAATGAAACTATAATATATATTGCTTATAAAATTAGATAAATATACTTCATTCTAATTTGTTAATTTTCAATTAAAAATAACGTGACCACATAATCATATGTGAATTTTTTTAATTTGTCCTACTTGGGGAAAATTGAGTACATTTATCGGTTAATGACGAAACTCAGAAATCAATTGCAATGAGAAACATTTTACTTGCGTAGATTTTATGTCAAGAATAAACATCATATATATTTCCAGTCAAGGCTTGATAACCAGCAAATAAGCTCGTCAAATTCATAAAGCCTTATCAACAAAACACCAAACACTCAATGAAATAAAAAGTTTGAAATCACACTTCAAAGAAAATAAAAACACATCCATATTGAAAGCTTGGTCATAAAATGATACTTAATTTCAAAAGGCCATTTTGATAAAACAGTTGCATATATTCTAACAAGCAATCTTTACCACTGGATAACATATCATTTCTGCAACCAGCAACTTCATTTACAAAAGCCACACAATTAGATCCCAATAATATACCAAAACGACAAGATAGTTTTGGGTCACTACAAAAGACTACTCAACAAAATTAAACATACTCTATATAACCAATGGCAGCATCTACAACAATCTATCCATCTACTCAGAAAACTATACAATTCTTTGTTGGAGAATCATAAAGGCCATACAATTACGTCTTACCTAGATATAAGACATCAAACAAGTACATCTCATCTAGAGGTCAAATACTTACACCCCGGAATAGAGAAACAGTTCTCCACCTTAACTTAAGGACCGCCCTACGGCAAAAAGATCCAAAATATAAATAAGAAGTGCGGAACATAATACCTGATTCCATGTCGTTTGTCATGGAATATCCAAAGCCTTGGTAAAGCAACAGCTGTCTCCATGAGCACGAGACAAGTCTTCAATGGCAAGAAGCCTTTCTCGCCTTTTCGTCATATGGTCGTGGATCAAGTCTTCCAAGACAGTAAGATATGGTCCTTGAGAATTTCTCTCCAAATTTTCTAATGAATTTTATTCTCTATTCTTTGATGGTGAAAGAAGAAGAGAAGGCACACAGAGCTGTATTTTTTTAAAGAAAAAAACATCTTTTCAGTTTCTGTGTTTTTTCTATCTTTTTCTGTGTTATCTTGTGCCTTGGGGACCAATCCTTATATATGATAACCTATCTGGTTATCTGCCAACTTGAAAAAAGTATTTTGTGCGACTGCATCAACCCGTGCTATCGATCAAAATTCGTGCGGCCGCATTGATATCCGTGTGACCCACACAAACGTCTGAAATGACAGTATCTCAGAATCAGTCCATCAATGATTTGATCTTAGCCTAAATTGTTCTACACATTTATGGACCACACCCTATTGAATATATAAATTGTTAAAATATCTTAATTCCATATTAGATCACTTAATTGTGACAATCATATATGACAATATACAATTCATAATTATATTACATATATGCTCAACGTTGGATTATGATCCAACAATCTCTCACTTGAGCAATATGTCATACTATTTTAATTATGTATTGTCAACTTTATGTGCGCACATACTTTTCTGTCATCCTTATATATTCCCAAATCAATTTTGTCCATCAATTATATTAGCAAAGACTAAAGCGGCTTTCGTCACATTTATTTAATCGTAACTAAACCATCAATAATCACAGTACTAATATAACCAAATGACATGAATAATAATGTTGATGTATAACATAGAAATTACACGCAAATGTGATCTTATCGTGCCAATTTCTAACTTGGTCTCCCATTTAAAACTTGAAACTGAATTTCATAAACTTATTGTGAAATGCATATCAAAATAAACCATTTGCAAAACACATATCCAAAACTTAAAAACTGAAACGTGTTGTAAAATGCATATCCAAATAAGTCATTTTGTAATTTACATATTCAAAACTTAAGAACTAAATTTTATAAACTTCTTATAAAATGCATACATATAAACATCTTGCAAATTACATATATTAAGTTTATATCATTGTAAAATGTATATAAATATAAACCTTTTGCAAATTACAAACCTTAAGTTTAAATCATATCTTAATAGAGACATAATGTAAACATAATATTCTTTTGTGAAACATGCATATCCGTACAAACTTGATGCAAGTTCACATATCCAAATTACAATAATAGACTCCCAATAAAACTTGGCATCCCTAATGGAAATTACACCCATATGAGCAACATGCTTGTGAAACTGTTTGGGTGTCAATCCTTTAATGAGTGGATCTGCCAACATGGAGTATGTTCCTTTATAAACCAACCATTATGTACTCTTTACTTTACTTTGCTTTGCTTTGCTTTAACATTGTTCCATGTTCTAAATAATACTTGGGCCACTTGTTGAGACTAAATTTGTCTCCTTCTGCTATTGAGATATATTTTCTGATTTACTGTTTTGCTTGTCATACCTAAGGAAAACCTTATTGATATAATTCCTTTGGGATAAACTTAGAATACTTTTGGATCTCATCTCTTAGTATTTCAATTCCTAGACTAAATGATGCATCACTAAGATCTTCCATTTCTAAATTCTTTATCAGAAAATTCTTAGTTTCTTGTAACATATTTATATCGATATTGGTAAGTAATATGATATTCACATATAAAACCAGAAATACAAACTTACTCCCACAGTACTTAAGGTATATAAATTCATTCAATAAATTTATCTCAAAACCAAACGAGATAATCACACTATGAATTTTGCAATACCATTGTTGAGACACTCTCTTTAGTTCATAGATAAATTTATTAAGTTTGCACACCATAGACTTTGCGTCTCCAGACACAGTTTTCTAGTTACACCATATAGATTGTTTCATTAATGTCACCATTTAGAAACGTTGTTTTAACATCCATCTACTAAAGTTCCAAATTAAAATGCATAACTAATGCCAATATAATATTTAAAGAGACTTTCGAAAAATAGATATTGATGATTCAAATAACATATCAATCAATATGTCTTTCTTTGGGTCGACAATATTGATTATATGGAAAACATAATAATCATCACTATACTCTATGTACACATAAGTTTAACAATCATCAACCTTCCTTTGGGCCGGTTAATGCTTGTATTAATTAAATGAAATCAAAGAGAAAGTCTCTAAAATCTTAAGTGACAAGACGAGATTTATATTACTCCTCATTACTTTTCGAATCCTTTTTAGTTTTAAATATCTATTTGAAACTAATGGATCTCGTATTTTTAGGTAATGGAGTAATTTTCCCAATATCATTGTCAACCATTGATTATATTTTCTTATTGGTACTTCTGAATTTTTTTGAGAATTACCAGCATCTTTTGAAACAATTTGGCCTACAACAGCACCTTCCAGAGGTTGCAGATCATCCTGCACCTCACTGTGATGCCACACAGGCCGCACCAATCTCCTGAATCTCAATTTGTGCTATTTGATCTTGTTGAGTTTGATCTTCAATAATGGTTTTGTTTTCGACAATTGTATTTTGAGTTAAATGGGTTCAATATCCACAAAACTCGCAACACCAGCGAGAATATTTGCATACTTCTCTTCAAATTCGAAATCCATTATTGCATCTCCCCCCTGCAAACTCAACATCCTAAAAAAAATTTGCATTTCCCGTCTAAAAAAACTAAATGTTCTGTAAGATTATAAAACTTATAACCCCTTTAGTGCTCGATATACCCAATAAAATAGCAACTAACATTCCTTTTGTCTAGTTTCATCTCGTGCGGCCTTTATAAAGCCTTACCTCATCTACATCCCCATACACATAAATATTTCAAACTAGGCTTGCACCCAGTCCAAACCTCAATTTATGTTAGATGCATTAGTGGGTATTCAAATTTGGATATATGCTGCAATCTTTAAGGTTTCTCATTATAGAAAATGTATACTTAGACAGAAAGCCGCATTTATCTATGACTTGTGTTTGACATTATTCACCTAATCCATCAAATCTGTCATATATTTTTTATAATTATAAATTACATTCAAATAAAGACCCAACTTGGTCAAAATATATGAGATTATTTTTCCATTTTGTTACTATACACACTAATTTCACAACCAGGTAAGTCAGGGAGGATACACTTCGAATTCCGACTTGTCTAGACAGAACTTTCCTAGACATTGTTACATTCATAGTATCGTAACTTATCTTAATAAATTATCACATTTTATGAGCTTTAAAATCATCTTAAAACAAAGCATCGATTTTCCATTAATTGATCATCTTTGGGCAACAAATTAATTTCTTATGATCACCTTTGGGCATCGTTTTTCCATTAGTTGATCACTATCTTAAAACAAAGCATCGTTTTATTTTCAATGTCTAAATAGTTGATCCAAACCGTTCATCATGATCTCATGTGAAAATGTACTTGGAGACCAAATTTTACATTTTTTTTAAAGAGGGTTTAAATGCCTCCATTTTGTGTCTCCACTATGCCTCTATTTTTAAAACATTAATAACTCAAAATTTAAAACATAAACTTGAAAATAAAACCGTTAAATGTGATCTATATGATTTTCACAACGTGCTCATAAAAAAATTATCACGTTTTGATTTTGTTTATGTGAATCAATAAGTTGAAAAATGAACGTCTCGAAATTATCCACATCAATACATTTTTACAAGCTCTTGGACAAACACAACAAAATTGAAAATATCATAATTTTTTACACATGCGTAGATAAAATGTAGATCATATCTAATGGTTTTATTTTGACTTTTCAGTTTTAAATTGAGTTATTAAAGTTTTAAAAAATGAAGGCATGATGGAAGCACAAGAAATGAAGGTATTTAAACCCTCCTCCTTTTTAAGTAGGTAGAAAATCACTGCTTTAGAATGATCGAGAATCTTTAGATCGAGTGATTTTGTATATATCTAAAAAAACAATAAACAAAGAAGTCTAAAAAATGTACAATTTGGCATCCAAGCACATATTCATATGGAGTCATGTTGAGCGGAACAAATCAACTACGTGGACTTTAGAGAAATATATCCATAATACGGACTAAAGTGTGTTATACATAGTATCGTAGCCTCATTCTTATTTTAATATTTAAGTTGATTGTAGTTTAGAAAATGAAGACATCAAACACAAAAAAGAGAAGCATTTGAACCCTCTTTGTTAGTTAGGATGTGCAGAGTGTGCAGTCCAGCACATAAAGTCAGACTACATCAGTATAAGCCGAGTTACTAAACACATTTGTTGTTCGCTATTCCATCTATTAATCAAGTTTGCTTGGTCACGTGATTCAAAATCTCTCAAAAGCATTGTATCCAACTGAACAGTTTATCAGCATTCACATAATGGATAAATTTTCTTTAGAAGAGAAAGTGCTGCATCTGATCGGACATGCATCGTGTCTTTCGGACAATTTTTATTCGATCAAAACCACAATTGCTGATGCGTTCATAAACAAAAGAAAAGGACGAAGAGAAGGTGTACCTATTGAGTCAATAGTATTGACCTAGTATTGATCGATAAGCAACAACTAATTAACCAGTAAATAACATGATCATTAAAAGAGTAAAGGATCGAAAGAAAATGTAAAAAAGGAAGGGGAAGTCGGGAATTCTCATCATCTCATGTCAACACTAAGGAGAGCCAGACATCAGCTCTACTGTACCAGTTAATTAAACAGTAACCGTACCAGTAACTACAGCAGCAGATCGTGCAACTTAAAAATGAGACGAAAAAAAACTAGTCAGCAGATCATAGCAAACCCCTCACAGTGAAAATCAGATCACAGCTGCATGAAATAGGATGAACTGGTAATTCCAGACAATACAACTGCTAATATATCTAAAAGTACATATTCTAAAGATCCAACATTTATGCAAGCTAAAATCAGATGGTTATAAGAAATAAATAACCAGAGAAAAAAGCCCAACCCCCTACTTTTGGGTATACCGATCGACAACCTTCCATGTTTGATCGGACGGCTCATAGATTCAGCTATTTGCCTATTTCCAGATATAGAGATACATGACCTGGGATGTGGCTTTAGAAATGCATCGCACATATATTATTCGACCATTTTACAAGCATGGTTTACCTTAAATAATCGATTGAATCACTACCACGACTGGAAGGACCAAAAATACCTCCATTCAAAAATTTAATTTGAAAAGCTGGCATCATTTTTCTTTTCTTTTCTTGTGATAATTAATATACCACACAAATCTAGCTTAAAAATTTAATTAAGCTATTAACACACCATGGCAAAGCCATTTTTATTGATCCATACATAATTCATATACTAACATACCAACCGTACATGTGAGTATGTGACTTAATTATAGTAGCTAGCTATCAAACTTACCATACATAACAACCCGGTACCATTAAAACCAGACACAAAAAGTCAAAAACTCCATGCGCCCTGTGGGACCACTTAACAGTAGCCGATACAACGCTTCTTGCAATCGATGGTACACCCGCCGCCACCTCCGCCGGCTCCGTAATTCTTCCCAGACCGACTGTATGAAGAGAAGCACTTCTTGGGGCACGTGACCCGTTTTTTGTAGCAGGGCCCCTTGTCAGAACAAACCACCGACGGTACCACCACCCCTCCATATGCGTGCCCACCATTGGGCCCACTGGACCCGCCACCCCACCCACCAGCAAAGCCCGGTACGTTGAACGGGTTACCGTTGCCGAAGCCTGGTATGCTAAACCCGCCAGCCGGGTCGAAACCGGGTACGCTGGTATCAGGGTTAGTGCTGTGGCTAGGGTTTGGCTTTGTGGTGGGGTTTTGGGTTTTGGATGTGGTGCGAGAGGTTGCGAAGGAGAGAGTGGCGGTGGCGAGGAGGAGGAGGAAGAAGAGGAGAGAGAACGAGTGACTCTTCATTATTGGTTTTATTATCTCTTTCTTTCCTTAACTTGCGTGATTTGCTGGAAATAGGAAATTGGGTTTGAGATCTTATGGAAGGTGAAATAGAGATAGTAAAGGTGGTGTTAATGTTTGAAGAGGGAGCATTAAAGTGGAGGGAAGAAGAAAGAGAGATTTTCCTAAGGAATATTGATTTCCTTATTACAGGAATTGTTGAACTCTGTATAAGGAGTTGCAACTTCAAATAGTAGTAACCCGTTACACGATGAGTGCACTAACTGAATGATAGAAAAAAGGGACAGTTGAGGCACTGACACACGGGTAGGTCGGATTGGATTAATGGCTCGGTGCGCCCCCTGGACAAGGACTTAGCTGACTCTTGACAAATACCCCGCTTGTGTCTATAAATTATACGAATATATATAAATACGACTTATACGAGTAGCCGAGTCGGCCGGTATTTTTATTAATATCCAACATTAAATAAAAAATATTAAATATATCACCATCGTAGCCGCTATTTTTATTATACACTCGGTCTGGGCATTTTTAAAAATACCCAAACTGAATATATTTAATATTTTTTATTTAATGTTGGATATTAATAAAAATATCGGCCGAGTCGGTAGTCAGAAGTACTAGCACGGATACAGTATACTATTGTTAGGAAAAAAACGGTATGATGAGATAATACCTTATCTTGTAGAGCACCATATCTAGTTGACTAATTTAGTTCTCTCAAAATTAAAACAAAATGGACATTTCTTATTGGAAAATATTATTCCAACGACTTGGAGTTGTTGCATGCAACCAGTATCATCAATATCAATATAATTCACAATAATTAATACTATATATTTAGTGCTCGATGATTCTATATTTACTAAAAACAAGAACTCCATAACAAAAATAATTTGAAGTTTCGGACCCATACATGATACATGGGCTCTATGCGGTGTTTCTGACGGTAACTTCTTTCAAGCATAGTAATATAATTCATGAATAATTCGCGTATAATTTATTTTTTTATGTTTTCAAACCGAACACCGAATTAAACGAAAAAAACATATTATATGTTTTATTCACGAATAAAACATGAATTACTAATTATTCGCAAATAAAATGTGAAAAACACGTTTTTTTTATTATTTCTTTTTTTCTTCCTGATGGTACCAATCATTTTCGAATTATACCCGAATTATTTCCGAATCACAAATTTTTAACCCCGTCAAACCGAACCCGAACAATTTATTTGTCACTATGCTTCCAAAGATAAAAGACCACAACAACGACCATACTGTCAAAATGAGTCCATATTTGTTACCGTAGTTTTTTTTTTATACGTAATCTTCAATCTAAAATTTATTTGAATAACATTTATCTGATAGAAATGTTTGATTTTAATTGAACGGTCTACATATAAATGATGATACATCACTGCGTTAATTCTAAGACAATGTATAGTCCCGAAATTTTTATTTATACCATTTAAAACAAAGAAATAAACCAAAACACTCTCACTTTCTGTTTTTCTGCATTTACCCAGGCCGCAGAACACCGATGCGGCCCCATTAAAGGGGTACCGCAGAATGCTGATGCAGCCCCTCTTTTTTTTTTTTTAAATCTGAAATCTGAAATCTGAAATCTGTTATTTGTGTTTTGGTTTTTGTTTTAAAATTGTTTTATTTGTTTAATTTGTTTTGGGTTTAGTTTGAAATGTTGTTTATTGGTAAAATTTGTTTCGCTTGTAGGATCAAATATTTCGGAAATGTCGTTCGTTTGAAATATTGTTTATGTACGAAGAAATAATAATATAATGAACAAAATAAATAAATAACAAAAAACAAATAAAACAAATAACAAAGCAACAAAATAAATAAGTGACAATAGCTAACAAATAAGTCCCAGTATCTGACAAAATATCTAACAAAGTACAAATCAAAGCCTACTGGTCATGACTAAATACCGTTCTCGGCTTCTTCTTCCTGAACCCTCGACTCCGCCTGGAGAGTGGCGTCTCGTCAGTATCTGCTGAGTCTGTAGAGTCCTCCTCAATCTCGGATGTCTGCTGGACTTTAGGACAAAAAACCGTAGTTTGTCCAGACTCAGCTTGCGTGAATAAAAATGCTTGTCTGGCTATGGGGTCATCATGGAGGGAAGGGTACGATGCCTGCTGTGATGATGCCCCAGGAAACTGCGGGATGGGCTCTGTTTGAACATACCCTGGCTGATAGGCAGGAGGTACCGTCTGAGTCGGATTGTAACCCGGAGAATACAGTCCATCTCCCTCTGTGCCGAAATCTGTGGAGATATTGAACTCCAGCGGCTCCTCATCCTCACCCTGCAGTAACTTACAAATTAGTTAATAAAAAATTTTGAAAAAGAAAATCACAGTTATGTATTAATTACAATTATACCTCGACATCCTGAGTAGGCATGGCCTACTCTGCGGCTCGGCGTAATGCCTCAATACCTCGGTTGAATGCCTGACCGACGGTCTCAGCATCCTGGACGGCTGCAAACAATGCCTCGTCACCAACTACGGGACGTAGATATCAGGCTCGTCGGATATGTTATCGATCGTATCACACCCACCCAAGCCAGCGCATCTCAATAGAGAGTCGAGACGCGACCTGTACCCACATTGGCACACCGCGGGGTACGTTGTGCTTGAGGATGACTTTTTCGAGCCTCTTCCAGCCCCTCATCGTGGCCATCGTGGCCGCTATGACGCAACTCTTGACCAGATATAATGCCTGCAAAAAAACATTATATAAATGTTGTACAAATGTAAATTTTGTTAGTTTTTAATTTAAAATAAAAAATTAAACATATCGTGGATGCGAACGGTGCGCTGGCGAAGATAATACCATTGATCCGTCCTCTCTGATCCTTCAGCCTCAATACCCGCTCATGGGGGTTGTCGGCCTCAATACCCGCTTATTAGTATTTTTATAAATATGACTAATTTAGAACTTACCCCAGTGGCAGCCTCTAGAATCCGGTGCTCCGCGTTCGGGTACTACAAAAAGTCGCTAACCCTGTCAGTGCGACTTCGGATACCCGGAACATCTGCCAACACACCGTCAATGTACTGGGACATCTCGTACGGAGTGGCTATAGGGCCATGCTGTGTACCTCTACTGGAAGATGGTACACCCCTATTGGAAAACGGTATATCTCTACTAGATGCCATGCTGTATTTGAATTTTTTTTTTTTGCAATTAGTGTTGGTATCAATTTTGGTTAAATATGAGAATTTTGGTAAAATAAATCCAATTAAATTTTGGTACAAGTCTAATTTAATTTTGGTGCTCAAACAATTAATTTTGGTAAAATAAACCTAATTAAATTTTGGTATAAGTCTAGTTTAATTTTGGTGCTCAAACAATTAATTTTGGACTTATTCTAATTAAATTTTGGTACAATTCTATTTAAATTTTGGTTCTAAACCCTAAATTAATTTTGGTCTTATTCTAATAAATTTTGGTACAATTCTATTTAAATTTTGATTCTTAACCCTAAATTAATATATAATTCTAAACCCTAAATTAATATATAATTCTAAACCCTAAATTAATATCTAATTCTAAACCCTAAATTAATATCTAATTCTAAACCCTAAACCTTAAATCCTAAACCTAAACCCTAAATCTAATTACTACCCTAAACTAAAAATTAAAACTAGAAAAGAAGAAGAAAACTTACCCGAGGTCGAAGGAATTGAAAGCTTCTTTGAATCATAGTGACAAATCAAAAGTTCGGGTTCGGTTCGGTGAGGTCAAAAATTCGTGATTCGGGTATAATTCGGGAATGATTCGGTACAATAAGGAAGCAAAAAAAGAAAAACCCCTAAAAAAAACGTAAAAAAACAAAAAAAAAAATAATTTTGAAAAAATTCAATTTTTTTTTTTGGCTATTTATTCGCGTTTTATACGTTTTTCAGCGTTTTATACGGAGTTCGGTTCGGCTATGCCCAAAAAACAAATTATACGCGAATTATACGCGTATAATTCGCGAGTTATGTCACTATGCTTTGAATGGACACCAAAAATGAGACCAACGACCCTCTAATATAGTCTCCAAGGGGCCGCATCGGCATTATGCGGTCCTCCTTTAATGGGGCCGCACCGGTGTTCTGCGGCCTGGGTAAATGCAGAAAAACCAGAAAATGAGGATGTTTTGGTTTTTTTTTTAAATGGTATAAATGAAAATTTCGGTTATGATTGATTAGACACACTCTTCAATTTCTGTATTCTTTAGATTTTCCTTAATTTTGTCAATTATTTTAAGAACATCAATAATCATATATCCCTTTTAATTTGTTCAAATATATTATTTTAGTTATCGTTGATATATAATCATAAAAATAATATTTACACGATTCAAATCCCCGAAATTTTTATTTATACCATTTTTTAAAAATAAATTAATAAAATAACCATCGTTTTTGGTCAATTCTAAATCTAACACGGCCGCAGAATGCCGGAGCGGACCCATATGGGGGAGGCCGTAGAATGCCAGAGCGGACCCCCATATGGATCCGCAGAACCATTCTGCGGACCCTCTTTTTTTTTCTTTTTTTTTTTACCAAGGCATAGGCCACACAAAAACCGAGAATAAAAAAAAGTGTTTGTTGGTTCGCAGAATAAAATATTCGTTTGAATATGGTTTGTTTAGTATTTGTTGGTTTAGGGATGCGTGCCAAGGTTTGAATATGGAATGCCAAGGTTTGAATATGGAATGAAAGTCAAAGCTGTAAACGAGATAAAAAAAAAATATATATGGGTCCGCAGAATGCCGGAGCGGACCCATATGGGGGTCCGCTCCGGCATTCTGCGGCTCCCCCCATATGGGTCCGCTCCGGCATTCTGCGGCCGTGTTAGATTTAAAATTGACCAGAAACGATAGTTATTTTATTAATTTATTTTGTTAAAATGGTATAAATAAAAATTTCGGTTCAAATCCATACACCAGGCTATCTCAAGAAAAAATAAAACCATACACCAGACTATAAAAATTGCATTTCTTCAGCAATCTTTTCATTGTATAATTAAAAAGGAAGAAGCATTTGACAAACGTTATTTTGACAATTTTGTCAATAAATTTTAAAAAATAAATAAGTTTTAAAACTTGAAAGTAAATTTATAGGTGTCATTGAACATATGAAGAACATAACAATAAAGTTTCATACAATTTGAGTATTGTTTTATGATGCACCATTTAAATCGTTGAAAATTTAAATAACTTAATGTCTAGTTAAAAATATATCAAATCTATTATATTTTAAAGACATAATATGTGAATAATATATGCCACATCTGTAATATTAAATTGCAAAATTAAGATTTATTTTTAAGATTGTTAACATAAAAATTGTCAAAGTGATATTCTCTCCAAAGTCCTAACTAAATATAATTCTAAAACTGGTAGAACTTGAGTAATAAGGAGTATAAGAGGCTATGAAAATTATTGTCTTTTCAATTAAATCAACACAAGCCAATTACCCTTATCTGATGCGCTCGTAATTTGTTAGAGAAGAACAACCCTTACGAATGACAATATCCTTTATATAAAAGGTTGCGGAATCAAAATTCTAATAATTTTTTTTATGAATATTAAATTTTGAAATTTTTGATCTTCATCTTTCTCTTAATTTTTTTTTACTAATGACACTCAAATGACGTGAAGGAAAAGTGAAAAGATTTTCAATATACAAAATAATTCCAGTCACCATGCCTATAAATAAAGGAACTAATGTAACAAATGTCACAATTATATTCTTTAGTGCCAAGTGTGCGAGAGAGCTACAAAACACTTTTTTTTTTCTTGTATATAGACACGTAGAGTACCACAGTAGACAGCACACTTTTTTTTCCCACCTTATTCTAACAAGTATTATTTCTAATTTTTAATTTTTTCATTCCATTCCAGTGCAACGAGTGCCAACGACACGCATCTGGCTCACAGAATCAGACCGACTGACCGAGATATTTACTTAAAATAACCCGAAAAGACAATAATTCCTCCTCATGCATGTGAAGCACAAATTATAAGTTGGGATGTGCCTAACAAAAGTTCAAGTCAGAGATGCAGTAACAGAAAGTGAGGCCAGATTGACAAATGGCTATCATCCGTACGCGTGACCAAATTTTTTTATTTAATAACAAGCATAATTTTTGTGCTGATTTTGTTTTTTTTTAATTTTTAACAGACAGCTGAGGAGACTGATGCCATCAAATTTACAATCATTCCGAATGTTTTATTTTTTCTAATTTTCGAATTAAAATTTTGATCAACATATTTTGTTTTACCAATTTTTTTTAAACCCTTAGCAGTGGCTATCAAGTATAATTTTTATTAATTAAAATATAAAATTATATTTATACTTTATTAATTAAAATGTAAAATTATATTCATCATTTTACATCTAGAACATCATCCATATCAAACTACATCAACATATACATCTAAACATCAACGTCAAACAACACAAACAACTAAAATAACAAAATAAACAAACCCTCTCCTGTGATGGTAGACACCGACGACCTTCAACATCGGCTAGCCAACGACCAGAAAAAAGGAGACATATTTTTTTTATTAGTGTTGCGGGTGGGGGGAGGCAGGCACGTCTCGGCTCGGCCTCCCTTGCCCTATTTAGGGTTTGTGTAGCGACTTTAGAGGCGGGTGAGAGGAAAGGAAGGCGGGGTGGAGCGGGGGTGGGGGTGTTAGGAGATGGGAGGGCTGGTGACTAGGGCTATTGCCGCCAACGTTCTGCTGATTCTCTCGTCGGTGGTGGAGGAGGACGGAAAGGTGTCAATAGACAAGAGAGATGACGACTAGAACTATTATCGTCAAATCTCTCTTCTTCTGACGAGTAGGCGCAGAGATGGAAACAAAGGAGGGTATGGCTTACTAGTTACTAGCATTGGGGGTAGGATTTTACCAAATTTGTTAACTTTCGAATTAGTGATTACACATGTTGTGTATTACAATATTACTAGCATTGGGTAATTAGCAAGTATTTCCATTCAACTAATTTTATAATATTATCCCTTTTCTATAATATATTCAATGAACTAATTAATCGACATGCTCTAGGATAAAAAATAGTCAAATTCAATGTCTACTTGGACCAATTTACAAATTACCACCTGAGCTGGAATGTACACTTAGAACAGAAAAAAGAAGTAAATGCTGTAAATTCATTTATTTTTCTTCTTTATTTTATCTTCATTTTTCTAATTTCTTTCTAATTCGCTGTATATCTGCAAAGTAATAAATTTGAGGGGCATCTGCTGCAAATATCATGGCCCATTAGACAATCAGACAACGATACACATCCATGCATCCACAAGTCAAAATGAAAGGGACCCAAAACATGGATACCTTTATTTATTCTGATGCGTTGCTTCTCTCTGTATACACGACCTTTTCTCCATGAGTAGCGTTATCCGTTTACACCACAAGCTCCTCTAGTCGCACTGAACTACATCTATTTCCCACTACAGATAGTTTAGTTACATCACAGATACAGCACTGAGGATTTGGTTTGAAGCAATAGGTGGCTATTAAAGCCGCTTCCAACAAACCGGACACGGTATCATAAAAGAGGGGGCTGAATAAAGGCGCCTGGCTTAGGCATATCATATGGATTCAAATCCTTTGTTGCAAATTCTTTAAGACAAATTATGTGTCAAATTATATGGATTCCAATCCTTTGTCAGGGACATGCAACAGGCTATTTGAAAGGAATATGAAATAGCGAATCTGAGCTCCTTGAACTCCCTCTTTCAGTGATTTGGTCTTCAGCCTCCAGAAATGAGAGTCTGATTTGTCTCCATTTCTTGGTGTAACGGAGAGTTCCATTATGTAAACACAATTCTTGAACCTGGACTTAGTGCAGTGGCACGAGTCTCGTCTCTTTTCAGAAATATGCTGATTTAATTCTCAAAAATAGTATTGAAAGATGCTGGAGGTACCGAGTCCTTTAATTAAAAAGATGTGTAAATACAGTTCTTTCTGAACTATGTGATAAACAAAAGAATTATTTTGAAGTGAGGATCTTGACTTTACCGATTTTTCTTGCTTGGAAGATAATTTATTCCGTAAACAACACTGCTATGTTACATATTTGGCTGTCGATGATTAAAAGTATGTGGAATCAAACCCAATATGGGCTTCTAGTGAGCTAAGCCGGCTCATGAGCCAATAAGTTGAACAGCTCAATAAATTATATCAAGCTAAGTCCTAAATTAAATAAAGTCCGAACTCGGCTCGGCTCATATTTTATCACTCAAACAGAGTTGAGCCCGAGCCGAGCCCGCTCATGAGCCAATGAGTTGGAGGATATGCATATGAGGTTTATGAATTTTAGAGAGCTGTGGTAATATTCCATGATGGAGCTATACAAAATGAAAGTCTTTTGTTAGTTTTTAGCATGAGATTAGAGATGGTTATTAAATAATCTTGTGTCAGAATGATATGTTGTTTGTATTTTTTTTTTCTAATGCTTGGTATTAATTTAAATATTACTAAATGATATGTTAAATTTTTTAATTTTAGTGAATTTTTGAATTTTAGTAGATTTTACAAAGCACGTGAATGTTTAGTTTAGTGTTATAATTTGAACTTGAAACGTGATATAACGGAGATTTTAATGTTTAGTTTTAGATAGTATAACAGAGCTTATGAATGTTTAGTTTTAGTGTTATAACTACAAAGCACATGATGTTTAGTTTTAGATTTTAATGTTTGTTTTTCTAATGTTTAGCATGAGTTGAGCTCGCGAGTTATGAGCTGAGTTTGAGTTGAGCTGAAGGCTCAAACTCCTTGAATTGAGCCGGACTTTTTTCTTCAAGACCGAGCCGAGCCCGAATTGGACTTGTTTAGTTATATGACGAGCTGAACTAAGTTTTGCACCGAGCTTGACTCATTAGCAGCCCTACCCAACTAGTAGCTCAGATTGTTTGTACATTCCTATATTAATTTCACAAGCACTGGGACAATCTTACTTTGCATCAGAAAAGATCAAAAGATCGATACATAGCTAGAATTCGAGTGGCTTTAACATATAGTTGCCAAAGATATAGTAACATTTTAAATTTTAATCTTGAGAGATTTGTTTTTTTTATTATTTGAATTTTGAAATGCCCGTAGGCTTAATATTGAGAGATTTGAATTATTTTGAAAAAAACTGTCTTAGATTACAAGGGGATATATTGAAGTGGGCCGGGTCAAGGCCCAATACGTGTGGGTGGATCATGTGGCTTGAAGAAATTATAGAGTTATATTTAGTACTGGATAGTCAAGGCTTCCTGTAGTCTTGTTGCATTAATACTTTCTTCTTTTTTTTTTTTGGACAGGTAAGATGCATGGTGTTATACAGATTACAATGGTACAGCATAACTCTGGTGAGTAGTTTGATGGATGAATTTGATGATGTTATGATGACTCAATGACTGATTATTTTGCTGCGAACAATTGGGGTTATATAATGTTGGGGGGTGGGCCTATCATAGGCTTTGATTTCTGAATTTTCTATTTTTATTCCTAATACAAGCGGTGATATTTTAAGATTACTTTTGTTTATTAAAAAAAATATATAGAAACATCCTTGGTTTCGGCTAACCTGTCTAATATACATCGAGATTCGTGCATACAGTTCATAACTTTATAAATTTACACTGTTCTCTAAATCTAACCGTCCGTAGGAATTTTGACATTGATCGAACGCTTTAGGTCGACTTTGAATAAAACTTTGTTCAAAGCTCTTCGGACAGAAACTCCACCCTTCCTCTTCTCTCAAATTTGGAATTTTTATAATATTTTGAGTAAAGGTTGGAGATCAAGCCATCAAATTACTCAACTATTTAATATCCACAAAAAATTCATCTATTCATGTAAATTCTTACATGCATTGTCTTTGTTTCTGTTAGAGATACTCTCTTTCCTTATTATAATAATAATTATTATTATTATTTTTTTTTTTTTTACAATTTTCAATGAGGTCGTCTCTTTATTCATCTTTTATTTTCATTCTCTGAATATGGTGCATCAACTCTGTTCATCAACAGATCCAATGGAGGTGGAGCTCGACGTCAAATGCATTTGAAGAAAACAATAAATGATCACAGGAGTCCGATCACAAGCTTGAGGAGCCTTTTTGAGGTCACTTAATTTTATAGTCGAACATCACCCTCTCCAACTAATTAAAAATCGGGGGAGTCTAAGGAAGCAAAAAAATTTAAGACGGATGGCGACTCCAGCGAAAACCGACGACCATGAAAGTAGAAGCAAACCCTTTCCGGCGGCCTGGCGACAGACACAACCTACACCACCGTCCGCTACACCTTACCAGCCATATGCCCGCCCAACCTATGCCCAAGTTTTGCTCCGCCCAGCTCCCACCGCTGCCAACCTCAACTCTTCTCAACAAACCAAACACACAATGTCATCTCCTGCGACCTCTCCTAATGCTCCAAACACCACCGCTTACTACATTTCTCCACATAGTCCCTCTAGGCTTCGGTTTCCCCCGTCGCATACCTTTTCCGAATGGAGAATTGAGTTTTGTTCCGCCGTCACATAGTCCCGCTTACAAATGGCACACGCAATTGCAAGGGGAATTGAGTTTTGTTCGAAGGGCATTGAATGAAGTTCAAATTTCATCCAAAATCAGTCATAACCGTCTACTATGTATTAAAGTTCGTACAAACATATTTAAAATTTTATAAATTTAAAGACTCCGTAAATCTAAACTATTTATGTAAATTTTAGCACAAATAAGATGATTTAGAACTAATTTTATATGAACTTTTCTCTAAAAGCCTTTTAGACAAAAATTCCACCCATTATAAGGTGTTCACTTCAAATATGTCGTGTTATTTATGCGAATCATACATTTTATAAAAAAAATATATTTTTAAAATTAGTTGATCAGAAAGTTCAGATTTCTTGTAACAATTTGCTCCTTTTGTAACCTTTAATTATTAAATAAAACTATTTTACAAGATTTGGATGAAAAATATGGTCCAAATACTCATTAATCTTTATAAACTTCATCGAAAACTTAATTAGATTGATACACATGAGGAATTTCCTATGATACTAATAAACTTTTTATATACAAATTGAACAAAGGTTAAAATACTCCTATTTTTCTTCTCTATCGTGTTATTTTTTATTTTAAAGGATAAGAAAGTATTATAAAATATGAATGAAACTTAAATTGGGAGGCATGATTTATATCATTTCTCACATGCATGTTAAAGAAGATTTGGCATTTAATTACTTTGGAGAATCAACATAAAAATTTGCCGCACGAATGATTATTTACTAAGTAAAAATATTTAAATGTCATTGAAGAACCTGACATCACTATTTGGAAAATTCCATAAACAATATTTCCGCTGTATTATTTTAGTGGAATTCATGGCCAATTTCACTGGATTATTCAGCAAAATTAGATGTCTACCGCTAAATAATCTAGTATAATTATTTTTTTTAAGAATAGAAATCCAACGAAATTAGGAAAAAAAAACCTAATTCCACTGAACAATCCAGTAGAATTAGGTAAAAAAAGTCTAATTTCCCTGGATAATCCAACGGAATTAAGTCCATGCAATTCCGTTGAATAATCTAGAAGTATTGGCTACAAATTCCGCTAGATAATCAATTGTCATATTTGAATTTTTTCAAATAGTGAAGTCATTTCTTTAATTTGATTAATTTAATGTTATTAATAAAAATTTCGGTGATATAACTAGAGGTGCTACTTTTATCCGATTACCCGGATCCGATCCGGAATCGAACTGGATCCGACCCGGAACCGATCCGGATCCGGTTAATTTGGGTAGGGTATGGTTTAAAAAATATAACCGGTTAAATTATGAGTACGGTTACAAAATTAATAATTTAATATCCGATCCGGATCCGAACCGGAACCGATATTGTAATGGATAGGATATGGGTTTGAATTAGTTATCCGACCCATAACCGAATCCGACCCGATACCCATATAAATACCCGATAAAACATATATTAATAACTATGAAAATACAATTTTACATATAATCAAATTAACAAATGTCACGCCAGTGATCACATTTTGCATATTAATTTTTTAATAAAATTTATTGCTCTGAATATATCTTTCAATATCTGCCTTATATATCCTCTGCATAATTATGAAAATTTATTGCTCTGAATATATCTTTCAATATCTACCTTATATATCCTCTGCATAATCATGAAAATTTATTGCTCTTAATATATCTTTCAATATTTGCCTTATATATCCTCTGTATAATCATGAAAATTTATTGCTCTCATTGATATGTCATTTGCAATAAATCTCATTGAAATCAAATATCTGCCATAAATTTAATTCTCTATTAAAAAATTAGTATTAATATTCCATTCATGGATTTTTTGAATCATAGAAAAGGAAATCACCATCTCCAATATTTTACTTTCTCAAATTCTTGGGAGTTGTGACATATACCCGTTTTGGATCCGGAACCGCCCATATCCGGACCGGACCCGATAATCCACAAACAAGTTATGGGTATCTATCTATCCGGAACCGAAAAACTGGACCTGAAATATCTACGGGTAGATAGGTATCTGGATCCGGACCCGACCCGACCCGATAGCACCTCTCGATATAACGTTTCATTTGAACTTGAAACCATCAGATATAAAAAGTTTTAATTTGACATAATGTCAAGAGTCCTTAGAAGGCCTGTTAAAATATTATATTTTATTTTCCATGTGGACGATATATTTATTTACTTTTTAATTATCTGTCGAACTTTGATGCACGCAAATAAACTAAAAAAATTATCTATTGAATTCATCCATGCAACGTTGCTCATTATATATTTTTTTTAAGTGTGTGGTCAAACATGATAAATTGTCTAATTGCATATGAAAGTTATATACAAATTAGGAGACAAATAGAGTAAGTTCAACAATCACTAAATTAATATTCTATTTTTAGGTAGAAATCATTAATAATTGACATATTTCTAGTAAGGCACCAACACCAAAACGATATTAAGCAGTTAAGTAATTTCTTATTTTAATCCTTAAAAAGCACAATAGATAAGTGCACATGGTTGAACATTTTGTATATTAAACTCAAAACAATATTATCTGTATAATATTTGAAACAAGCAATTATACGAAAATTAAAATTCAGCAGCTAGCATCTCCATTATGGGCCTCAGAACAGATCAATTTCAAGATACAGGAGTCATATCCAATTTATAAATTCAAATTTAATGAAATTTACAAGCTATACTCCAAAAGTTAATAAATTAGATCGTAATGAAAGGAAATAATATAATCTAGTAACTTACCAACCAAAAAAGTATATAAATAGTCCTTTTGCGATTTCTGTTACCACTTTTTCTCCAACTTCTCTATAAAAAAGCAACTCGGAAGTTCAATCAAACAAGCCAAAAGGCCCATAACGGATTGCATTCCATTTTTATGAGGCCCAAAATCGCCTGTTGACCGTCAATGCTGTCACCGAATAAGCAAGTTCTTCAGCCACGCACGCTGCCACCATTATCCACATTACTTCTCTCGAGGAATCTTCATTTCTTCTACACTATTTATTAAATATACGTGTAACGAGTCATCGGTGAGGCGACTTTTATAAATTTTCCCCATCCGAGTTTTATGTATGTCACAGAAGATCTAATCCTTCGACGAAGAGGCCAAAACCAACAACTTAACTCCGGTTCCAGAGATAGAACTAAAAGTTGGGAAAATAGAAATATAACAAAAATCTCCCATTTGTTCGTGCAGGCCATATCCTCTCCACACCTCTCCTAAGAACCATTTTCTCTATTTTTTCTCCGATCCTAACCCTAATTCTCTATCCATGGACCTCGTTGACCTGGCGCGTCGCCGTCGCCGTCTCCTATTCTTCGCCGCCGCCTCCGTCGCCGCTGGGTATGGCGCGTACCGCCTCTACAACCACCCAACCGTCGTTCGCAAGAGAATTGCGCTTGTGCGCCTTGCTGGAGCCATAGATTCCATCTCTGACGCTGCCGCTTTCTCGGCTGACACCGTGGCACTCCTTTCTCATGATCTGAACCACTTCCTTCGATTTGGGGGCGAGATACCTCCCAGTCTACGCCAACTGGCACGGCTCGCTAACTCAGGTGAGGTATCAGCCTCTGTTTCAAGGCTTTCTCAAGCCGTAACCTTAGGAGTTCTCTTGGGCTATCGTCATGCCTCTCCTCCAGCTGATCCCAACTCTAGGAGCATCACGGATCAGGTTTTGGATAAGGTGTTCTCAGGTTCTGGTGCCGGGTTTGCATCTGCAGTTGCAGGTAGCTTCGCAAGAAATCTTGTTATTGGGTTCTATAATAAGGACCCTGATTCCAAATCAAGTTCAGGTTCAGATCCAGGTTTGCCTGAATCTAGTCAACCTGTTCCAAAGTGGGTCAACGTGGTGTGCAGTGAGCCATGCAAAGATACAATTACTGATGTGGTACAAGCATTTGTTAGCACGGCTGTGGCAGTGTTTTTGGACAAGACAATGCATATGAACACATTTGATGACGTGTTCTCAGGTCTGACAAACCCAAAACATGAACAAAAGATGAAAGAAATGCTTGTTTCAGTTTGTAATGGTGCGGTTGAAACACTAGTGAAGACCTCCCATAATGTGTTGTTAACCAAGCAAGGTACTAGTACGGGGTCAAATTTGAACACAATTGAGTTGGACAAACCTTCCAACAGTAAGCAGTCAGACAAAGACGGGTGGGTCAATACAGTTTCTTCCACTCTGGCTATGCCAAGTAATAGAAGATTTGTATTGGACGTTACGGGTCGGGTTACTTTTGAAACTGTTCGGTCATTTCTCGAGTTTGTACTCTGGAAGGTTATTGAAAGTGCTAGATCAGGTGCAAGTGCCATCAGGGAGGAGATTTTGGAGGTGATGAAGTATCTAAGTGCCAAGTCGATGCTTGTTGTGACGATCTGTGTTTCTTTGTGCATGCATGTGATGTCTGGTACAAGGGTTCTGGTCCCAGCTTGATGCAATGTAAGGGTTTTCTCTATCTCCAAGTTTGCTTACTTAGTATAAGAGGCTAGAATGGTGGAATAATAGGGAGTGGATGAATATTCTTGATGTAAAAAATAATCTGTATCTTGTTGGGATAATTGCAAATACATATTCCAAAATACTTCATTCACCTATTAATGTATTTCAGGAATTTTTAGTTTTGTCCTGTTTGATTCTTGTTTCTGTTCTTCTTTTCTTTTTTGTTAATTAGGTTAGGCATGCTTATTTTCTTGTGGATTGTAGCAAGTATAATATAACTTAATGCTAAATCTGTGAGTATAAGTTGGAAATATTCCATGTTTTGTTTTCATAGCTGTCCCTGTTATTACTTCATTGACATATGATTAATTGAGCCACACATAAATTTCTTGGTGTGAAATGTATCTAAAATGACCATTTGATGTTATACGTAAGCTATTGATGTAAACCAAAATCATAGAGTTGAAGTGCTGCAACTTATATATCAATTATGGACAGTACAACTGTACTAGGATAAGTTACTTTATACTAAAAATGATTTGGTGATTGGCCTCGCCTCTCAGGTATGTAGATTCAGTTCTTACCGAAATTTTTATTAATATCCAAAAAAATTATTAAATTTCAAAATCTACACCCCAATGTGGAGGAATTTCGAAATCTGTCCAAACTGCAAAAATTTTCTGCGGTAATTCAACCTAAAACCGCAAAAAAAAATTTTGCGGTTTTGGTTTTGGAATTCCAAAACCGCAATTTATTTTTGCGGTTCTAAGTTTTGTTTTTTAATTAAACGGACATGTTTATAATTTATTTGTTTTTTGTATTGAAATATTATAAATGTTTTATATATTTCTTTGAAAATAGATGGAATACTATATAATTTGATTTATTAGAAAGACTGCGACAAATAATCCGGATCAATATTTTTCAAGCTAGATTTTTTACGGCAGTAAGAAAAATTAATATATTTCTTGGTGTTATTGGAAAAAAATAAAAACGTTTTGAATCTGAGTTATTGATCCCGGTTCAAAAGTCACTTCTAGGATACAAAAAATATTTGGATTCTTCTATTTTTGAAAAAATAAAAAAGTTTGTCAGAAAAAGTTTTTCAAACAAAATTTTTTGTCAGAGATGTTAGAGATTTTTTTGTTTTTTCAAAAATAGGAAGATCACAAATTTTCTGTATTTATCTAGAAGTGATTTTTGAATCGGGATCAATAACTCAAATTCAAAATATTTTTATTTTTTTCCAATAACACAGAAATATTTTAAATTTTTTTACAGCCGCAAAAATTCTGGCCTGAAAAATGTTGAAATAAATCAAATTATATAGTATTTCATCTATTTTCAAATAAATATATAAAATATTTCTAATATTTCAATACAAAAAATAAATAAATTATAAATATTTCTGTTTAATAAAAAAAAGAACTTAGAACCGCAAAAATAAATTGCGGTTTTGGAATTCCAAAATCAAAACTGCAATTTTTTTTTGTGGTTTTAGGCTTTTGAACCGGAGAAAATTTTTGCAGTTTGGACAGATTTCGAAATTCTCCGCATGGAGTGTAGATTTTGAAATTTAATATTTTTTTTGTATATTAATAAAAATTTCGGCAATTCTTACAGGAGGACTCTAAAAAGAATCAGGGTTTATAGGAGCTCTTATTCACAAAAAGGAAAATGATTCGGTGATTGCTTCGTGAGGGTTAATCAGAAAAGGAACCAAAAGTTGGTTCTTTTAAGTCTATTTTTGGTTCAATATTTAGTGCTTAAATTTGAGTTTGTTTTGTTGTCCTCTAGTAGATCTATGCCATTTATTTTCATGGCTTCCAATTGGATAGGATGAAATTAAAGAATTATATTGGCATGTTACCTAATAAAATTATGGGAGCAAATGAATGCCATTCTAGTTGGGAACTGTTTGTACATAACGTCCAGCTAATTTGGAATTAATTAGGATTGTTTAATTAGGATTGTTTGAAATTAAGGTGAATGTAGGGTAGAAGTGTCAACAACCAACAAACTTGCTTATTTTCATTGGCCTCTCTCATTATCTGATACTCATGATCAGGTTGTTTTGTTAAAATAAAATGAAGTTTAGCGCATTTACGTTCAAATTGGTACAACTTGCTTTTACCGATGGATCTTGTCACACCCCGCAGCCCAACGAGGAGCGACAGGTGATCTCCCTGCCGTAAACATACGGTTTCCCGTATGCCTACTAGGCAATTACGATAAAATAGTAAATGAAAACATAAACAAACATCCAACAAACAGATAACATAAATCCCGGCTAGTCAGGTAATGTCATACAACCCGTATCTCGATGGATACGTACCACAAAAATGACATAGAGACTACATATGTATATCAACAAAACCTAACTATATACATAATCTCTCATGTCAACATACCAGACAAACTACGCAGCGGAATGACCCGGCCTACCGACCTCGTGTCTCTCTCTGATCTGCTGAACCCGGACCTGAAAAGATAATCCAAGAGGGGGTGAGAAATAAATTCTCAGTGCGATAAATTTGCCACGTTTCGCTCCTGGACTTGCAATCACAGATTATATTCAAAAGTAAAGTACAAATAAAGCTCAGAACAATTCATAATGATATATATAACATGCACACATCAACCGACATCAATAAGCCAAATGAAATCCAACTCAGGAATTGCCAAATCGAAATTCAATCACACAATATTTGGTTTAACTCGAACTCAGAATATCCGGTAATTATAGGTTTAACCGTTTAAATCTAAGTCTGGTTCCATTTCATATCCGGAAAAATTCATATAAAACCAAATGTCAATACAACCGCATTCACCCCCTGGGTAATGCCTCCGATACATATTAAAACCAAATCGACCATTCAAACGCATTCACCCCCTGGGTAATGCCATCCGATACACAAGTCACATATAGTCCAATTCATAATACAGAGTCACTTACCCCTCATCCCAACCGGTACTGGGAACTGCTGAGGGCCAGACGATCTAAAGCTTTAGAATACTGGGTCGTCAAAGTCCGTGCACCAGACTTTGACAAATCCGAACACACCCCCTGGGTGTCGTCGCCACGGTGGGGGACGGTAATGCCATATCCACCAACCGATGGTGATATAAATCACGGTGACTTTTAATTCCAAATTAGATCATTCAGATCAATACACAAATAACAACCATACCAGCATGCAGATCAATCAGATCACAATTCGAGTTTCAATTAATTAGGGCAATGCAATGCATATGCAACACAATTCGATAATGCAATTCAACCAATAATCAACATGTCAATAGGAACACAGTTTAATTCTGAATATAAACTATCAAACAAGTCCAGAAACCCCGCACCTGAGTATATTGCGTACTCGTCTAAGACTCAGGCGTCTCGAACGATCCCGAGATCCGATGCCTCGTAGGTCTACCACCTATTTAACCGTTTAAATTCGATTAAAACATTCGATTGGTATCCCGTAGATTAAACCGAGTTAAATTAGGTTAAACACGATCTAGTGTTCGTATACGGGTCCTAGTGGTATAGGTTTAGGTCATGGTTCAATCAATGGTTCAACCAATTAAGTTTGTACAACACAAAACAACCATTTACAGAACTTCAATACCCGTTTACAGAATTTCAATGCATGTTTACAGAATTTCTGGGTAGTTATTGCGGCCCGGAATGGCCTTATTGCGGCCCGCAGACTATTTTTCCAGAGAGTTGTGTTTTCTGCCAAGTTCATTGCGGCCCGCAATGGTTTCATTGCGGCCCGCAACCAAACTTTCCAGAGACTTGGTTTTTTCTGCCAATTCCATTTCGGTCCGCAATGGATCTCTTTCGGTCCGCAACCTATACACAGAAACTTGGTATTTTTCAGGTTTACTTGGCTCGTTTCGATCGGTTTCGATACGGTTAACCTTTGCTATGTATCATTGATTCGACATGGTATATTTACACCTAGTTATCAAGAATCGACACCATTACATCATGAATTCCCTTGGTATAGAATTGGTACAAAATTTATACAAAACCCTAACTCCAATTTCAGCTCAAACGGATGATTTACTCAAATAATTCGAATCGAGATGTTCAAACGACTATAACTCGATCGACTCAGATCCAAATGGTGCATAACACCTGACAATTTAATAATTTCCCCAAATCCCACCATTTTTACCAAACCCTAATTTCTCCCTTTTCCAATTTCTCAACAAAATCAATCGAATCAATCCAAATCAAACCGAATATCGAGTTATATTGAATCAATCGAACTTAAAAACGAATTCTCAAAGAAATATAACAATTCGAACAATTTAGGGTTTTTGAGAGATTTCAAGGAAAGAAAAATTATACCAAATCGAAGCTATAGAATTGATCACGATCTTCCAATTAGTTCGAATCTCCAATTTTCCGAAAGTTCTGACCCGATTTCGTGCTCGATTTCACTCTCTCTCTCTTTCTCTCTTAAGTTCGGCCAAAGCTTGGCTCTCACGAAAATTTGAGGTGTTTAATGAAATGTTTAAGTAAGAGAGAAGGGTTTTTAACTTAATATATGGTACTTTTGCATAGAGGTCCCTCCAAGTTTTACATATTGCATAATTTAAAAATAAATCTTCACAAATAGGTCCTTTTATGTATTTTTATTTAAATCAAGGATTCATAATGTTACAGATCTGCTGGCTAGCTGTAACTTAGCTCCAAAGATAGGACACTGGGACATATAGGTATGGTACTGGTTAGATATGTACAAGCTGTAGCTTTAGCTCCTAAGGATGGGACGGAGGACACAAAGTATGGTACTGGTCAGAGCCCGTACCTGTACATAGCCAAATACACTTTTGTAAAGTTTCCATTACTTCTTAATAATTTCATGGAATCATTAGCTGTGTGTTTAATTGTTTATAAAGGATTCAATATAAAATTGTGATAGTATGACAAATATTACAACAGAGATTTTTGTCATTCTTTTTTATATCCCTTTCGTGTAATTATCAACTGTACATGTATTAAGGCTTTTGTTCAAGTTTTACTAATGATACACATGGATTATTTTCTTATCCACTTTATGATAAACCTTTCTCTAATACCTGTTTAGAGTCTCTCAATTTTTTTCTTTTTTATTACCGGTTACTTTTCCTCTATTTTTCTGCAGATGCTTTAATTTATTCTATTTTGCATGTGATAGAGTAGACACTCTTGTACCAGTTGCAACAATAGTTTTCAAATCTTCCACAAAAATGTGTTTATGTCAGAACTCATGCAGAGTCCAAATGTCCAATCATAATTAACATTGTACTAATTTTTTTTTTTTTTTGAGGGTTAGTGGAAAGTGTCCACTAAGATATATTGAGATAAAAAAGTATTCACAGGGGAGTTACTCGGATCAATTGATCCTTGTAACTATTTAGCTAAATTACAAATATACTCATATATTAAAAAGTTCCGCTAATAAGAACATTGTACTAAAATTGAGGTACATCCGCTATTACCATGTGAAATTCAATTATAATACTATAGAACACGCAAGTTTGGCAATATGATACATGATTATTCTACAGCATGGGAGCAAGCACGTAAAGACTTGACAAAGCACAGTTTCACTGATTCTGTGCATTCACCAAATATAACTGGAACACAATTTTTTTACTTCTGGAAGCCAATCAGTGATCAGCATGTTTCTTTTTATTCTCGAACAGGCCATCAGGACCTGCACAAACAGAGGAATATTTTAGCCAACATAATCGATGATTAAAACATAACGTTGCCGAATATTTATAGAGATGGCACTTCAGTATTTGTACGGTCCCTGAAGTTTTTGACTATTCACAGTGAGAAACAATGAGGTATAACAACAGAATTGGGATGATCTGACAAGAAGGATTAGAAAACAAACCCCAAGGGAACTCCTTGTTGCGGATGTGCAGATACGGGTATGGCTGCATGCATCAACAGACACGGTCATAATGAAGTTAAAAGAATAATAAAGAGAGAATCATAAGTAATATGAGAAACAATTATGTTGAAATTAGCATCGATTGGAAGCTGACCGGAGGCTCGGGAAACTCATGATGGCCGTGAGAGAGATTGTAGATAGCAAGGACAGTACAGGTTGCAATCCCAGCATATGTTATCTTCTCCCATTTGCTAGCCTCCTCTGGAGAAGAAAATGAATTATATCAGGGCAAAGAAATTAAGAGGATTCAATCACAATGGACACGTTTGATTGCTATTTGAAGTTAAAAGAGGATTAAATTGCTTATTCTAAATGAAAATGACTAAAGACAATCAACTTACTGGCCTCATCAAAATTTGCAGAGGAAGCGAACGACCTCTTGAGAGACAACCGCTTTGCTCCGGCGCCGGCCAATCGGAGGCCAGATCTTGTCACAGATGTGGCCATGTATGAAAGCTTAGTGTATTATCCTTTGCTGCTTATTATTAGTCTGGTTTAAGTCCAGGGAAGACTTTAGGAAACTAGCAACATATATTTCTGAGAGAAGGTCAAAGAACCTTCCAGACTCGTCTGACCGAGAATATGCTGGTTCATTGGTGGGTTATACTCTTTATTAATTATTTTCATTGTCTATAGTTTGGACTATTTGCATCCTTAGGAACTGTGAAATTTTTTGGGCACAATTACCTTAATCGGGTTCAAATGACTTGTTTCTGTGATGTTTTATTTCTGTCTCACACTCTTATTTTAATTTTTCAAGTTTAAGCACTTTGATTTCAACTGATTAACATAATTTCTATATTAAAAAAATATTTGGAGATTAAATTTTATATTATTTATAATTTTTTATTTATTTTTTAAGATGGGTATAAAATTTGTTTAAAAGATTCTGAACTATTAAAAAATAATATTTGTATCCATTTAAAAAGTAAAAAAATTATAAAAAAAAATACAAATTTTGGTCTCCAAGCACATTATACTATGAAGATTATGTTGAGCAGTTTAGATCGACTGGTTGGACTTTTAAAAATAAAAATAAAGATATGATGCACAAATGAAGAATGAAAAACAAGAAACATTTGAACCGAACTCATAAAAGATGCACACAAAGCGTATATAAACTTTTTTTTCTTAATTTAATAGATCTATTAAGATTTAAGACTATGGATTTTTTTAAATTAATTTATCGGATAAAAATACAGAGAAAAACTTTTTTTTTATTCATTATCCTATAGATTAATTAATAAATAACAATATATAAAATATTGGATAAAAAAAATATAAAAAAATATTTTATTCATATGGATGATTATATAATTTTATTATTGTGATTAAATTGATTTACACAATAAGTTATATCATTTTATTTAATTAATAATTTACATTTTTTAAGTAATAAGATCTATAATTATAATATTTTATGATAATATCATAATGATATTACTTCATGATGTGTTTAATATATTTTTGGGTTAAAATAAATAAATGAATAATTTATTCGATAATTATTCATAAAGTATTCAACCTAAATATCACCAACTTCAAAACATATCAAATCGATTTTAAATGACCAAGCAAAAGCATTCAAACTGATCTACTTCATGAGTCGTGTGTTTACATGTAAAATTTCTATACTTGGTAGTAAAATAATTTGAAAAATTATAATTTTGCACGCAAACACATCACTCATAAAGTAGATTGGTTTGAACAGTTTAGGTTTATCGATTGAAATCTATCCAACAATTTTTGAAGTTGATGATGATAGTCGGACTCAAAATATAAAGGCTGAGTACCGTGACATCATGGTATTTCAATCTATATACTACAAATTCTAAAACATATCAAATCAACTTCATGAATTATGCGTTTAAACGTAAAGGTTTATAATTATTTTTATGCCTGCCTTCATCTATATTTAACGGAAGCTTGTGATGAAATATAACTGAGGGCATCCTACTAATAACAATAATTTACTGAAAGTCGAGACACTACAAATAGTAGTGTAACTTTGGATACAGACAGGCTAGCTACCGGGCTAGTGGTAAACCTTCGGGACGGAGTATATTGAAGGCCTTTTGATAAACCATCGAAATTTTAATGACTTCAAATTATTATTTCAGGGAAACAATGTGGTGATCCACATTTTGTTCCTATGAATAAATGAGATAGCAACCAATTTCTGTTGCACAGACTCCCTTTTCTGTAATTAACTTCGAACCTAGTGAGAAATAGGAAGAACAAAAATAAATTATAATGCAGGTTCGAAATCTGACTAAATTCCTTTTTTTCTTTTATAAATATGTAAAGAGTATTTTTTAACATATTATTATCTAGGTCCTCTCTGGTCTAAATATAAAGGGATTCTCTTTTAAATTGCTACTAGTAGCATGACATGATTCCAGTTTTGTTTCTAGGAAAAAATTAAATTAAACAGTCAAGGGAAAAAAAAAATATAAATCACTCCGCGCATTTGATCTTATACCAGTATGTGTCCCATTTTCAGTTTGTTTTAAGCCCCAGATTAACCCAATCAAGCAATTCAATTTTGAATAAAACTCAACTGGAGTAAAGTTAACTCACCTCCACTATGAATGCTGCAGTGATGCATGCTACCATTTTCTACAATTTGGCCCACAGAAGCCTCTACAAACCAAATTAGGGCAACTGAAACAGTAACTGAAAAATTAGACTTGCACTTGCACTTAATAATCACATAACTCCTGAGACAGCTAAAAAAAGAGCCCAGTGCAGAGAAAATCTCTAGGGCAAACTGGAACAGTAACTGAAAAATTAGACTTGCATTTGTCGATTAAAAAATCAGCATAACTCATGCGACATCTAAAGAGAACCAAGTGCAGAGCAAATCTCTGACAAAATACGTTGCACACTTAGATAATAATGTTCTCAAACTTTGAAAAAATCGCTCATTCTGAACAAATTTAATTTATTCTGGTTTAACATTGCGCTTGAGATCATTTCTGTTCCATTCCAGCATCATCCATATAATTGAAGTGCCTAAAAAACATAAAACAGTTCATAAGAAGATAATTTTGGAAACTTGACCAAAATAAAATCCTGGTAACCTTTTAAAATTTTCTGATCATACACTCTAAAGGAGCCTAAATTTTTGTATTATAGAGGACAGATTTTATTTTTACCTCTGCAAAGCTTAGTATCACATACAACCAAAAGAATATAAAATATCTGACAAATATCTAGGGTACCGCTCCTATCCAGATGTATAAACACGCCAGACTAAGCGCCACTCTCCCACCTTCATAGAGAGACGCAAAGTAGGAATGGAAAGAAGGGCAACTACACAAGCAACTATAGTAGCAAAATGAGAACAATCCTCATGGCTCTTTATTTTTTTTTAACAAAATGTCCAAACTATCCCTTCCTTTTCACCATAGTTAAGCTAAAAGAAGTTAAGTGAGGCATATAATGGGAGCAGAAAATCATGGTAGCATTTCCAATAATTGTCTGTGT
Source organism: Carex littledalei (assembly GCA_011114355.1). Classification (NCBI taxonomy): domain Eukaryota; kingdom Viridiplantae; phylum Streptophyta; class Magnoliopsida; order Poales; family Cyperaceae; genus Carex; species Carex littledalei. The sequence continues at coordinate 33,915 of SWLB01000211.1, read as the reverse complement.
TTAAAAAAATGTTTACTATTGAAAGGTGGACATACAAGGTACATTTGAGATTTTGCAAAAATACACAAGAACTCTTTCCCTTAAAAGAGCCAAATACAACAATATAAAATTTTACCTAACAAAAATCAAAGAATAATTTTGACCTGGAACCTGAAGTCTTGGCACGTCACTATTATTCAAATGAATGTGAAGATCTTACATATTTCCTATAAACTAGGTATATGTTATGTTTAGGATTATTGTAAGGACAGACACCAAAACCTCAATCCCTCTTTTCCAAGAAAAAAAAATGCTGAAAATACCCTTCCATCCTCATACCATGTCATCTCAAGTGCGGAAAGATTGGAAATTTGGCATTTTTCAAACTACCTTTCCTGTCAGATACATTTACTCTATTTCTCAAGGGCATATGTGCTGACCAGATTTTCATAATTTTTAAGGTAACAAAACAAACAAACAAAAAAAGGTACTCAAATCTCTTCCAGAAACAAAGACAAATCAGTAATAAAAATTACCAGCGAAGAAAGCAACTGTGGAGAGGTTAGATACCGTCATGGTGTGGTAAATCAAATGCTCAGTGAGAAAATGGCCAAGTGCATATATAAAAGAGAAAAATGTGGCCAAATACAGAGGCTTGCTCTCAAGGTTAAATGCACAGAGGAAGCAAAGGGTGCATGTCAGGAGAGTCCATACACCAAAAGTACGCCCATGTACATCAGTCACTACAAAACAAACAAAATGAGGATAACAAAAAATGAATAAACTACTAATGTGTTGTGATAAAAAAGATACGAAAGGCCGTTTGGCAGGATTTATAGGATTACAAAAAAATATTCCAAGCTAAGGAGGCAGTGTTTGACATGATGGATTAAGGAGATGACTCGTTAGGGATAAAACAAATCTTAATCCAATGCTGAGGCTCCATAAGGAGGGGAGCATGATTAAAGCGTTGAAGAGGCTAAAGGAGGATAAGCTTCATTCTCGCTAAGAAAGTAGTATTCAGCAGGATTAAAGATGCAAAGGAAAAGGAGGCTTAATCCCAACTTGCAAAACAAGCATAGAATGAATAACTCCTGAAAAAACATTGCCAAACTACTTTGGCCTTTTCCTACCATTATACTTTTTCTTTATTATGTATTAGATGTATCCTTTGTGAGAGCTTTCATCCCACTTAAGTAACAAAAGATCAATAAGCCATGACGGTCCTTCTGTGTAAATTAAAACTTGTAGAAATATGATTTCACAATTGAATAACATGAATAATTGAAAATGCAGCAATGCAGATATGAACCATTATAAATTTAGTATAAGAAGATTATAAGCTGATCAAAAGATATAGACAAGAACACATACCAAAAGCCAACTATCTCTCTTTTAATGGGGTTTTGTTGCACAGATAGTCTACTTCCCATCAATAGATATTTAGAAGCTAGTTGTATTGACTTGCTAAAAAGTAGCAGTATGGCAAATAAAAAATAAAGTTTTTAAGGTTTCAAGGACACTTAAGAGAAATAATAACTGTAAGAAAATAATGACAGAAGGTAATAGTCAAAGTAAGAGTGAGCCTATAGTAATATGCATATTACGGCTCGACCCGTGCTATGAATCCATATCTCTATTTTTAAAGTTCAACAGTCGATCCAAACCATTAACCATGATCTCCATATGACAATGTACTTGGAGACAAAATTTTACATTTTTTTTAATTTGTTTACTATTTTTTTAGGGTAAAATTTGTTGGAGGTCACTAAACTTGGTCCTGTGTCACAAATTTGTCACTCAAATTTAATTTGTCCATCTATAGTCACTGAACTTTTCATTTGTTCCAATCAAGTCACTCTATACGGAATATGCTCATTCCGTTAGTATTTTTTGACGGAATATGCTCATTCCGTTAGTATTTTGAACGGAATATTCTCATTCTGTTAGTATTTTGAACGGAATAAGTATATTCTGATAATATTTTGGACGGAATATGAATATTCCGTTAAGATTTTGGACGGAAAAGTATAGAGTGACTTGATTAGAACAAATGACAAAGTTGAGTGATTAGAAAAAGACAAATCAAACTTCTTTCGTGACAAATGATAAAGTTTAGTGACCTCCAGCGAAATTTAACCATTTTTTTAGATAGGTAGAAAATCACTTGATCGAAAAACTTTGGACCATTGAAAAGTAGTGATTTTCTACCTATCTAAAAAAATAGTAAAAAAAATCTAAAAAATGTAAAAAACATCTCCATATGGAGATCATATTTAATAGTTCGGATCAACTGTTTGAACTTTAAAAATAGAGATATGGATCCATAGAAACGGATCAGTCCATCTGTAATATACAAATTACATAACATCATTTGTAAAACTAATTTAAAATCAGTACTCGGGCTCATGAAAACCACCTAGGATAATCATTGAGGCATTAAAACAGACAGTTGCAGTGGATAATCTAAACAATGGCCAACTGTAACAAACCCAATTTCAATGAATCTTAAATTTCGCACTGTATGGGATTTAACATTTGGCAATCAATGCCGAGACTTCAAACCCAGAGAAAGAATGAGTAAAGTTAGATCTGAAAGAAAAAGTAAATGGGAAAGTGGAGACGAACTCTCGGTTTGGGAAAAGACGGCTACGCGGAGAGCCCATATGTTGAAGAAGCCAAAATAGACGGAGACGAGGCGGAGCGACCCCACCAGCATCAGCCACCAACCCAGTGCTCTCATCCTTCTCTCTGCCTCTCTCTCTTCTCTCTCGCGCAAATCGTCGAACAGGTACCGTGCAAGAACCAAGAGGTACTGAGGAAGTAGGAGACTGATGAACTCTGTCAAGTCAGTCCGAAACTATTAATTCACTGATCCCCGGGCCCCACGACTTTTTTTATTCACTGTTCAGCTGTAATTAGCGGTGCACAGCTGGACAGATATGAAAAAGAGACTTGTAACTGGAGTCTGGAAGGTTGTCCAGGAAAATGTAAGAGGATTTGGATTTGGGAATCTCTCAACTGTTCAGTATTTTATTTATTATTTTAAGCTAACGAAACAGAGAGAAGTTTTATATATTTCTTTTTGTTTTTTTTCCTTGAAAGATTTGTATATTTTTAGTCACGCTGATCGCCTGATCCGATGATGTGAGTATATATTTTCTCTCTCTGTTTTTTTTTTTTTTTCTTTTTTTTTAGGGTTAGTCGGCCAATAGCCAACCAACGATTTTCATTAATTAAGAAAAATATTTACATAGTAAAAGTGCGTATCAACTATGCTATTTACATTACACGTATTTTCCTAAAGAATCAGATCACGCACTCATACTAGAAATTCATACGTGTACCAAAAAGTAGAATTAACAAACCGAGAAAAGCAAAGAAACAAATAAGAGAAATAAAAAGTAGTTCCGATGTAGAGATATTGGCAGCAGAGGAACAACATGTAATAGAAGATTTATCTCTGTTGGATATGTCTTTTTATGAATGGGTTGTGTCAGCTGTTATTGAAACAAATGTAAAACTTGAAACAATGCCTATCAAATCTCACCGATGTTTATAAAGATTGGAGTTATAGTTAAGATAGCTTGTTTGCTGATAATGATAGCCTACCGTTAAGTGAACCAATGGAAATACCAGATAAAAAATTGGACTATGGTTATAGGGATATCATCAGTGAGCAACAATGCAGACTGCTTGATGATTGGGCTATTAAGTACTTTCAATTTGAGCTGAAGAAAACAGACTATGCATTCAAAAACTCAGAGTTAAACATTTTTGCCACTGTCGAACAATTTAAAGATTTGTTGTTCAGTAACAACTTCATTGGTTCTGAGGTAAAAATTTACTTTGTTGATAAATTGAACTGTACATAGTCAGAAAATATGTCAATACTTACAAACATAATTATGAACACCTAAATTTATAGGTACTGATAGGTAAACATATAAACATTAATACTTGAATTTTGTGTAATAGAATGACATTGTCTATCCAGTTTTCAATTCTAATTTGTTTATAGGTATTAATAGCTGACATTATAGCAATTGATATATATGATTAAGAATTTGCTATACAATTGATTCTTGCAGTTTGTTGAAATTGCATGCCAATTAATACAAGTTGAAGTATCGGTTGATGATGAATGGTTCTTTCTGACGTCTTATGTTTCAGTAAGTTTTTAATTTTAATTTTGTACATGAGTGTATACCACTTTTGTCTGATGTTTCATACTCTTGAATTTTTTTTTAAAATTTGTTATTCTTTAGAAGCTAGCATCGAAAATTCAATACCTCCAGCTTTTGAAAGATGCACCAAAGTTGTTCTGCCCTCAATTTTCAACTGCAAGATGGCTTTTTATGCCGTTGTGTGGTCGTGAACATTGGATACTTGCTGCGGCAGATTTGCATAACTGAGAAATTAACATATACAACTCTTGTGGTGATGCATTTAATGATTACTATTTTGAGCCGCATAAAGAAACAATTAGATGGATGAAATGTTTTCTGGCTTGGAGGCTTGGTGAGTCTATCTTATTTATTTTTCTTCTTACATTGCTAAATAACAGTGTGCTAGGTATAAATACATAATATCACAGGGAATATTACCTAATATTATAGAACTTAATTGGAATACTTGAAATAATTCTTTTTTTAGGTGATGAATGATGGAAAGATGTTGAAATTACCTGGCAGGAATGTCCAAAGCAAAAGAATTCAAACGATTGCGCAATATTTGTTATTCGAATCATTGACTGCGTAAGGAATGTTCCTATGGACTTTGATCAGATAAATTTTCTTTCAGGAATGTTCCTATGGACTTTGTAAATATATATACTGTAGTTTATTTCATTGAAATTTCATTTATTTTATGAACTAATGTTATTTTTGTATTGTAGGATCTTATCAAGAAGGAGTGTCATAGCTTAGCATATAATCTTCTTATCCATGATAAGAATAATTGCAAATTTGGTGCATAATAGAAATGAATTGTCTTAATTTGGGTTTGGAACTGTTATGAATTTAGGTTTGGATCTGTGTTAATTTCAGGTTGGAACTGTTATTAATTTGGGTTTGAAACTGTTGTGATAATTTTGTGTAATAACTAATATGTTGTGTGATGACTGTTATGTAGTATAGAACATGTATGTAGGAAGTGATATGTTGCTAATTGATATGTTTTTGGTAATTGTCAAGTTAACTGATATGTGGTAATTTTAGAGTTTTAAGTGATATGAATTTGTCTAAGATAATTGATATGTGAAGTATTTTGTTTGTGATAACTGTGTAGATAGAAACACTTTTTTAAGATTGTTATACATCCAACGTAGTATATATATAAATACTTTATTTCGTAAGTATAGATACCACACACATTTTTTTGTATTAGTGTGATAATAAATAATTGCACAAGTATAAAACATATGTATAAACACTCTATTAAACGTATGTAAATATAACAACATATATGTATAAATACAGGTGAATTTAATATTTATCTGGATATAAGCTAAGTCAATATTTTTTTTGTCAACATTTGTAGTCAATATTTTTTAGTTGACAGTTTTTAGTGGCCCCCGCATGCAGTTGGTGCCCCCATGCTGTTTGAGTGGTCCCCTAATGCGAGGACGACACGAGAAATTTTCAAGAAAAAGTGCGGGTACAATTATTTAAGGACAATTCATCTATCATATATATATAGTTCATTATATACATATAAATATTTATCTTGTTTGTGCTATATAATTCTCAATGGTACTATTAATATTTGTAAAACAAAATTATAGTTTTGGAACGGTTGCGGTTCTCACAAGCAGTTATAACAGTTTAGGTGCGGGTACAATGCAGGTACTCAAGTGCGGATACTCATATCAGCTTCCTTTTTTATTTGGTTCGTTGTTATTTGACATTATTTTTTCTTATTAGCCGGTCACGGTAACTTGTTACTTATTAGTAATTACTCGGTTGCTTTGGTTTCCTTTTAAATATTTATTAGTAAATTAAATTGAATTTAAATGCTAAACTTTTAAGACGTAATTTTCTTTTTTCTTTGAAAGTGATAAGTAGGTACATCACAATTTAATTTAAGTTGATGCGTACAGGAGAGCGATTTTTGGCGATTCTAAAATAACTCAAATCTTAGTCCAACTGCCAGCCCCACCGTCAATCTAGCCCTCTGACTCCGATGCCGCTACCCTCCCCTCTCTCGCCTCTTCCCTTTGCACTAGATCAGATCAGTAAGGAGGGTGAGGGGAAGGGGAGGAAGTGAGAGAGAGAGAGAGAGAGGGGGGGTGAGGGATGTGCGTACCTCGAGCTGAGGGTGAGACGATGTGTGTACCTCGAGCTGAGGAGAGAGTAGAGAGAGACCTGCCGCGAGAGCGACATTGCGAGTCTCCTTGTCTCGACAGTGGCTTCTGATACGGCTACTGAAATGGATCTCACAGGAGCATATGAGAGCTCCACGGTCTGTTTTGACACTGCACCTTGGTTAAACGGTTCTGGAGGGCAATATGCAGGGGCTCCAACTTGATGGTACCAGGTACCGACTCTGTAACAGAGTTATGTTAGTACTGGTAAATGATCAGAGACGACCAATCATTGTACTGGTAAATTAGATATCAGCGGCGTTGTCAGCGGCGTTGTTTTGTTAGTGTTTGAACAGCTATGTCAGGATTGTAAATAGGTTTTAGTATATTCATAAGAGCTGTAATATTTAGGTTTAAGAAGATGTAAATATTATTTTTTAATCCATAAAATTTGTAAGACTGGCATTGCTACCTTACCCTAAAAAAAAAAAAAAAATAAGTAGGTACATGAGTCATGACAGTCAAATTAAAAAATAACCATAAAAAATGAACAAACATAAATAAAGTGAGAAAATATAACCGAAATTAAAGTTGTTACTTCCAGCTGAAATTCTTTTACTTTAGTTGTCAATATCATACTCCAAAAGCTAAGCTCTTGCTTTTTTTTTTAAATATTTAAAAAAAAAGTTAGATAAAAGATGCTTTTCAGTTCAACACTTCTAAGTTATGTAATGTTAATTTTTAATTTTAATTCTGGTTGTAAATTATTTCTAACTTATGTACCGGTATTTCTAAATTTTCAATTAAGATGTTATTTTTTTGTGTAATGTTATTTTAATTAGGTTATTCTATTTTAAATTTATTTGTAATTTGCATGCAAAGGAGGTCCAACAAAAATTTCAACTTAAATCATAATTTAAATCACAAGCTTCAACTAAACAATAAATAATTTAAGATATGACTTAACTTTAAATCTTAATGAAATATGAATAATTTGGATTGGTCAAAATTAAAATAATCATTTTTTCTTAATTTTAGCTTTCAACCAAACACCACCTTTGGAGCTTATTTCTTCCTTTTGAGGTTTTATAGACAATTTTTATTCGTATCTTTAGGTTCTACTTCATAATCGAAATTAGAGGGAAATAAATGGCAGTAAGAAAAAAGTAAAAATAATCAAAGAAAAGAGGCCGACTCCAAATTGGAGGTATAAACATGATACTTTCTCGTGTATTTTAGTTTTTCAACTCTCTTCCGTTTTCTCTCATATTCCTTCGGATTCAATAATAATGATAGAATAATACAGAGTCCGGCTAATATGACATTGGTGTCATTCCAAATTCAATAACACCACATCGTATACCGTTGGATCTGCTTTAATATCCGTGTTTTGCACGAATATTAAAGATACTAGTGTTTTGCACGGATATTAAAGCAGATCTAACGGTATACGATGTGGTGTTATTGAATTTGAAATGACACCAATGTCATATTAGCCGGACTCAATAATACATGAGGAGGGATCCACTTATAATATTTGTAAGTTACAACATCTTATAACAATTTGATTTTACGATTTTCAAAGTCCAAATAATCAATCCAAACTGTTCAACATGATATCTATATTAAAGTGTGCTTGGAGATACGATTTTATATTTTTTTGAATTTGTTTACTATTTATTAAGTATTTTTACAAAACGGTTGTTTTTAGACAATTCTGGACCACTAAAAAACAACAATTTTATAAAATACTTAATAAATAGTAAAAAGAAATAAAAAAAATGTAAAATTTTATCTCCAAGCACATTTTAATATAGATATCATGTTGAACGGTTTGGATCGACTGTTTGAACTTTTAAAATCACAAAACCGAATTGTTGTAAGATGTTGTAACTTACAAATGTTGTAAGTGGATCCCTCCTCATAATATATATAGCATTATGAATTTGCTCCATTTTATGTGGAAAATCATGACACCTTCTCAATTTATGCACAATGAATTCCTTTTTATCTGTTATTTTTAACCTAATTTCTTTTGTGGAATTATGATTCTATTTCTTTTTTTAATTAAATCATGGTTATTATATACTAACGCTCATGCCGTTTTTGTTACACATATTTTCCTTCACTCCAAAGTCTCTCTCATTCGTTGGATTCATTTCCCCGGCCCAAATTTACAAATACTTGCAAGTATTTTTTTTTTTTTTGTACAACCTTATATTGTAATGCAAGAATTAGATCATATGGTAGGAAGTGCCGCTTCTTCAAGTTCAAAGCTGAAGCAACCTGTCAACTTGTTATTTGTGGAAGCTTCTTGTAATATAACGTAAGTTACCATGATATGCATGGTTATGTTAGGATAATAATTTATCCGAAAGAAAGTATGGCAAAAATCAAAGGAGACTAATCATATCTAAATTATTAAAAAAACTGAAAACTTTTAAAGAATTTTTGTGTTGAGGGCTTTAATAAATTACAACATGCGTGTAATTAATATAGATAATTTGGAATTAAGTATAAGGCCATTAAAAAAAAGAATTGAGATATGGATTATTTTGTTTCATTTCCTAAAATCATTTAAAAATATATCATATTTAGGACCCCGAATATTACTCTGATTTATACAAATTTTCATCCAGTAATTTTTTTATTCGAGTCCGATATATAGATGACAGTTTAACAATGTGAAATAATATATTGGGTAAACCTAATTTTTTTTCACAAAATGTTATGCAAAGACATGCTAAACAAGGAATATCTATCAGAATCTGCTTTAAGTTGTTGCATATGTAATGTAAATAAATTTAGGAGCGGAACCAAATGGACATAGGGAAAGGGAAGGCACTTGATAAAAAAAAAAACTATAAATATATTTCTCATACTATGGTTTCTTCAAGATTATTTTTTTTTTTATAAAATTTTGTCCCTAACTAAATATTTGTCATATTCCGTAAATTTTCGTCTTTCCGTCCTGCAAAGAATTAATACCAGCCAATCGTTCGAAATTTGTCAAAGATATTTAATAGTACTTATCCTCTTTTATTCTTAAGCATGTAAAGATAAACAATGGAAAGACTTAGAGGTTTTGTCGCACCGATGCTTGTTTACATATAGATACATGCCATGTGATGCTTTGATTTATGTCTTTACATAATTGTGACATAGTAACGTTAAAAATTGTATCCTGAAGAATGCCACAAATTATACAATTATTTTGGAATGTGCGAAGGAATTAATACTATTTGCTTCATAGTAAGCAGTATATAGCATATAAACAGAGAACCAGTACTACTATGACACTACTAATTAATACTGCCCCTTTAATCAATGACGTAGAGAAAATTTCTTGATGTAGTAGGAAGTATAGTACTAATGAATTAATGATATATTAACACAATATTTACATGCTGCAAAAATACAAAAAAAAAAAAACATAACGATATATGTAGTGTCTAAACCAATTCTGTTCGAGTTTTAATTATTAGTTTGCAAATTTTCTTTCGTGGACGGTTTATTGGTCCCTCTCTGCCTTTTAGTTGCTTGAACCTTACTTGAATCAAAGGCTGTCATATAAATTATCCACCCTTGAATTTCTAGTGTATATATATGGTGATATCCCAAAGCAGCTTCTTCACACACTAATCTCTGAGCATAACACATTCCCCTTAATTTTATCTTTATCTCCAGTACTGCAATTATTATTAGTTGACTTGAAGATCTGATGGCTGATACAAAAGCTGCATGTGGGTCCTATGAGGTACTGAATTACTGATGCACCATCCAACTTTACATTTGTTCTTAAATTTTACGTTTAATACGAGCATTGGATTTTAATCCTTTAAAACAAAAAAGGTTAAAAAAATTAAGGTCCGAGTGCACTACATCGAAATGCGGTTCAGATTTTGAAGGGCATTTTTTGCTCTATTAAAGAAAAAAAGAACACATGTTAGCGTTGGCAAAACTATTGTGAGGTTTTACTCGATCATTAACGGGTACTGTATATGATTCAGTAAATTTCTCCCAGAAAATGACCATGCATATACAAGTCTTAGAAAAGAAAAAGAAGAAGAAGACAAATTAAGGTTATCCCAAAGGAGAACACCATTAAACCAACACTGCATATATGGTTCCAAAACTATGTTAGAACGTTACTGAGTTATAATATATAATATAATTCACCTTTGACTTCATATATACAAACTACTTGTAGGTTCTTTTGAGACAAAATGAATGTTCTCTTACCAGAAATATACTCAATAGACCTAAAATTTTATAATTTTCATGTATATACTAAGGCCACAAAAGGAGATGTAGACAATGACAACATCATACTGAACCCGAATTTCGACAATGGCATTGAGAACTGGTCGGGCCAAGGCTGCAACATCTTGGTGTGCAACTCATTGGGAGACGGCAAGGTTGTACCACGAATTGGCAAGTATTTTGCATCGACAACTAACCGAACCCAGAACACGAATGGGATCCAGCAAGATGTAACCGGACGAGTGCAGAGAAAGCTTTTGTATGAGGCAACAGCTGTTGTAAGGTTGTTTGGAAGCAATGTCACCCCATCGGATGTACGCGCGACTTTGTATGTTCAAACTTTGAATGGCAAGGATCAGTACATAGGAATTGCCAAGTAAGTATTTTTGTCAATTAACTTGTATATTCTTTTGGTTCTCTTCTCTTTCATCAAAATTTCATTTTTGTTAAATATTGAATATCCAGAGGAATTGAGCGCAGCAAAATTATTTATGTCATGAAGATAAAATAAAAATAATAATATTTGGAAAAATTAATGTTAAAATTATATTCCTTTTTTTTTTTAGTTTGCAAGCATCAGACAAAGACTGGGTGCAACTACAAGGAAATTTTTTAATTAATGGAACAGTATCAAAGGCGGTAATATACATAGAAGGCCCCCCACCAAGCACTGATTTGCTTGTCAACAGTTTGGTCGTCAAGCATGCTGAAAAACCTTCCCCTGCCCCAGCACCTGACTTCTCTGTTAGTTCTTTCTTAATTTGCAATTTTCCAATCACATGTAGGCCAGAATTTAGGTTTCACATACATTTTTCTAATGTATGGACACTATTTACAGTGAAATTGACATGTAGGAGGTCATGCTCAAAAGTGAATAAAGTAAACACTAGCTCTACACCTCTGTTATATATGTTCTTTTAGCAATGCTTTATTAAATTAAAAATTAGACCATAAAGGCTAGTTGCCATATATATATATATAGGCCCCATATTATCTACATAGTTACTTTTAAACTAAAGACCTTTAAGAGATATAACTATGGGCCCAGCCTAAATATTTCAGACCATCCTCATGGTCTCTAAAACCAACTTTTGTTTGTTCCCCCTTGATATAATTCTTCTTAATCTTTCTCTAAAATTGAATTCAGAATGTTGCATATGGAGTGAACATAGTCCAGAATAGTGACCTTACTGACGATTTAAACAACTGGTATCCTCTCGGTAACTGCAATATGGTGGTAGCTAACGGTTCACCGCGTATTGTCCCGCCCATGGCCAAGGAATCCCTCGGTTTGCAAGAACCTCTGAGTGGCAAATACATTGCCGTCACCAACCGAACTCAGACCTGGATGGGCCCAGCCCAGACAATCACTGAAAAAATCAACCTACATGTGACGTACCAGGTCTCGGGTTGGGTTCGTATTGGGTCGGCAAAAAAAGGACCTCAGATTATAAATGTGGCTATTGGGGAGGATACTCAATGGGTCAATGCAGGCCAGGTTCAGGTGACTGATGAAAGGTGGTATGAGGTTGGTGGCTCGTTTCGGGTTGAGCAACTGCCATCTAAGGTTATGGTGTATGTTCAAGGCCCAACAGCGGGTATTGACTTAATGGTTGCCGGGCTTCAGATATTTCCAGTGGATAGGAAGGAACGTTTCAAACATTTGAAGAACATGACTGACAAGGTATATATTTGCACATTTTCTCTGTTTTAGATTGCAAATGGATCAGCCTTTAATTGAAGAAACTAATCAAGGAAAAAAAAATCAGTGAAAAGGTTGAATTGTCTTATTTTGTTATTTTGTATGGTACCTATGGAAAATTTTGGCTATTGCTTTGATAAACACGACAATGAATCTAATACTTGAATAAAATGGCTTTTGTAAAAGGTAAGGAAGAGAGATGTTGTACTAAAGATCTCTGGTTCAAAAGGAGACAATCTATTAGGTGCGTCAGTACGGGTCCGACAAACTCAGAACAGCTTCCCAATTGGTACATGCATCAACCGAAACAGCATAGATAACGAAGACTACGTCTCATTCTTTGTCACGAACTTCAATTGGGCAGTATTCGAAAACGAGCTTAAGTGGTACCACACTGAACAGCAACAAGGCAGCCTAAACTACACTGATGCTGACGAACTATTAGACCTATGCAACAAGAAGAATATAATGGTCCGAGGTCATTGCATATTTTGGGAGGTGCCAGGCGCGGTACAGTCATGGGTACAAGCTTTATCCAACACCGATCTCACGACTGCGGTGCAAAACCGGATCAACAGCCTTTTAACCCAGTACAAAGGCAAGTTCCAGCACTACGATGTCAACAATGAGATGCTACACGGGTCATTTTACCAAGACCGACTGGGGAAGGATATTCGGCCAAAAATGTTCAAAACTGCAAGCCAATTGGATCCTTCACCGACACTTTTTGTCAACGATTACCACATCGAAGATGGATTTGATGCACATGCAACGCCAGAGACTTACATCCAACATATACTCAGTTTACAAGAACAAGGTGCACCAGTGAGCGGGATTGGTATACAAGGCCATATAGACAGCCCTGTGGGCCCTGTAGTGTCGGCCTCGTTAGATAAATTGGGTGTATTAGGGTTGCCAATTTGGTTCACCGAGGTTGATGTATCATCCGATAACGAGCATGTACGTGCCGATGACTTGGAGGTGATGATGCGGGAAGCATTTGCGCATCCTGCAGTGGAGGGGATCGTGTTGTGGGGTTTTTGGGAGTTGTTCATGAGCAGGAATAACGGGCATTTGGTCAATGCTGAAGGGGATTTGAACGAGGCTGGAAAGAGGTTTTTGGAGGTGAAGGGAGACTGGCTTTCGCATGCACGCGGGCATTTAGGTGATGATGCCGAATTCAAGTTTAAGGGATTTCATGGGAGTTACACAGTAGAGATTGTAACTGTAACAAAGAAGAGAATTACACAGACTTTCACGGTCGACAAGGGGGTTTCTCCTTTGGTGGTCAACATAAATTTGGCAAACAAAGGTGAATCATATGAGGCGATGCAGGAATAAGCTCGGGGTCTTGGTGTTTGAGACATTTAGTAATAATGAATTGATGTGAGATTAATAACATGAAAATTAATCCGATCACAAAATGTACGCAGTTTGTCATATAATGTTTCTTTTTTTATTTTCAAATTTTATAAATATATTTAAGTTCATGCTATATTAACTTTACATTGGTTTTTTCATTGCTTCATTTAATCAGATTAGTCACTAGATGATGATGCATGTTATATAAAAAAAGGCTATGATGATGTCCGCCTCAAAGTTAATCATTCTGATTAATAAAATTTGGGAGTATGTCGACCCATGTTTTCCTAAAAAGAGAATCGGATATTGTCAGCATAAAAATGTATAACTGCATAATTTGATGATGAGATAGATATTTGTGATGTAATTTGATGAGATGTATAGTACAAGACATACATAATTTGATGAAATTTCCTTTTTTTTTTTTAAAGAAAAGAAATATATAGACTCTAATAGTGAATTGCAAATAATGGTCGGACCGGATTAATGGACACTTGCTGCCTAATTAAGGGCCTTTTCAGACAGGTTTTTAGTTCGGTTTTTCTAAGAACTTGTCTTGTTAGAAAGACTAAGATAGAGACCTTAGACCTGTAGTTACACAGAACAATATTATGTTATTCGAAGTAAACACTGTTCCTGAAATCTCCACATTTTGTGTTGTAGAGAATTCAACAACCCAATTTAAACCAAAATGTAAGAAAGCCACAAAGAATAATCATATTGCACTTAATAATACCAAACTTGCAGAATCAATGAAAATGAAGTATAGAGAGATGGGCGCACAAACTTAATTAGATATAGAATTCGAAAAAAAATATTTCTTATGATCGATCTTAGTAAACATAAGTTTGTAGCCGTATCACATTTTTTTTTTTTTTTGATATCCAGGTAGCGACTACCAGGTGTACAGTAAATAGATTTGTTTAAGCCGTATCACAAACTTATTACCTTATATTACATACAGGAGTTTTGCACCTCAAAGTGTCTTGAAAATTATGATATATGTTTTGTTATGATATATGTTTTGTTAATTTTTAATCCGTATATATAATTGGTTCGAAACTAATTGTATAGAGAAACTAATTGATATATTGAATTTAATAAATAACTTATATATGTATAGAGAAACTAATTGTGGTTTTTATGAATTTGAAATCTATTGCAATGATTTTAAATTTCTTTGTTTCAATATATCAATATTTAGTCGTAGAAAGAATTAAAAGTTAATTATGAACAATCACCTATTTGACACAACAATCAGGGGTGGATTGAGAATTTTCCTAAAGGGGGGAGGGGGGGCAAAAAAATATCGAATTTGATTTAAATAGCTAATCAGATTTAAAACCATTAACTAATTGAGTACTCGATAAAAAATAATACTTTAACTTATATTTATCAATACTCTGACTTGTAATTTCTGATGTTCTAACTTATAATTTTAATTACCAATTATAAGTTAAGAAATTTATTTTAATTTTAACCCTAAATTTAGCCCGAATTACAAATCAAACATCCAGAGGGGAAAAAAAAAAATTTAGAGGGGACAAAGTCGGTCAGGACCGATAGATCTCTACTAAAACTCAAAATCCAAAGGAGGCAACTACCCCGGTTACTATGTGGGTCCGCCCCCGACAACAATGACAACTAGTTGATTTTATTTTCATTTTTGTTATCATATGCAGTGAATATATATTGAATTGACGCAATATAAAAGTTGTTTCCATATCAGCGATCAGAAATTGATGTCATTAATTAAGTCTTTTAAAATTGTTTAGAAATTATTAGTCATTCTTGAAATTACAACAACGATCAATAAATCTATAATTTATTTGTTTGTAATTTTTGATGAGTTTTATTGTGACATTTATCAAATAAATTAATTGTTAGTAGTTTTCGCTAACCCACTGTATATAGAGAATTAATGAGTAAGTATAGTCTTTTGATACCTGATTGTGTGGATTAAAATTAATTTGGTGTCTCTTATATTAAATATAAGAGGTTCTGCTTTAAAATTCATACAAAATAAAAATAAATAATTAAAATTTCATTCTACACGATCAGATATTTTATATGCCATCTAGAAGCCTACAAACACAACCTTAACAGGAGATTTTGACTTGGCAAGATTTTAAAAGGAGATTTTATAAACACAACCTTAACAGGAGATTTTATCTGTTCATTCCTCTGTACCTTGGGGAATGGCTTGGCAAGATTTTAAAAGGAGATTTTACAAACAGAACCTTAACAGGAGATTTTGACTGGATCTGTCGGTCAGTCCACACTCCACAGCAGGCCAAGTTGCCACTTTCCACCAAGCAACAATTAGCCCTATTCTCATCTTGAACAGAACATTATTACTCACTCTAAGTGAGGTTATGATACAATGCATAGTACATATTAGTCGGTGCGTATTATAGATTAATATTTCAATTTTTAAGTGTAAATAATCAATCTGATAATCTTCATATGAAAATGTACTTATAGATCGCATTTTATATTTTTTTAATTTTTTTTATTATTTTTAGATAGAAGATTACTTGATTTAAAGATTCCGAACCATTCAAGAGTAATACTTTTTTATCTATTTAAAAATATTAAAAAAAATATAGAAAATATAAAATTTAGTCTGCACTCTGCAATTACATTTTCATATGAAAATCACGATTCAACTATTTAAACTTCTAAAAAAAAAATTGATCCGTACTACATTACCATAGCCTCATTTTTATTACTTGCGGGTTACCCTCTTTTTTTATGAAAGCTTGCGGATCACTTAATTCACTATATGCAACATTATTTGTTACCAGCTTGAGTTCTAAAAACTGGAAGTTAAAATTTTCAATTTTAAATATTTGCAAAACATCTTCTGTCATATTTTAAACCGACAATCAGTTATATAGAAAATATTGTTTTTGTAATTAGACTGAAGGCTGATTCACTAAATACCCGCTTAAGTTTGAAGATGTATTCAGGTGGCGTAAATAATCAAAAGGAATGGATGGCTATGATGCTTTGCACGTGCTGGTGGATATGGAAGCAACACAATGGAGCTGAGGTTTTGGGGAGGAAAATCTTAGATGAAGGGGCAATGTGGTTAAAGTATTCCGAAATTTTTATTGTTAGCATTTCCTCAAAACAAATAAACTAAAACACCATTGTTTCTGGGGAATTTGACTTCTATCTAAGCCGCTCTAGTGTTCTGCGGCCTCAAATACTGGGGTCCGCACAATACCGATATGGCCCCAGTCAGGGGGCCGTACAATGCCCCTGCATGCGGCCCCAATTTTTTTTTATCAGAAATATTTTTTATTTATTTTGGTTTTGTTTTTAAAATTGTTTTATTTGTTTTGAATGTCGTTTATTTTGAAAATATTTTTCGTTTGTCGGATCAAATATAAAGAAACTATAAAAATAAATATAAAGGAGCCATAATAATCTAAAACTAAATATAAAGAAGTCATAAATATAACAATATAATGTTAATGTTCCCACAAGTACAATAAAAATATATCTAATAAACCTAAAAAAAAAAACAATGTTCTTACGAATACAATTAAAATATTGATTTAGCTTCTAGATAAACATCTAATCCATTGATTGCCTCTCAACCTGCAAATTTACAAACAAATAGTGACTGTTAAATCTGATTATTTCAATAATTTTTTAAAAGTTGAAATTAAATAGTAAAATAAATTAACTACCTCGTGCATTATGAGCAGCTCTATTATGTCTTTCCTGTGTATCTCGGGCCGGCTTAGTGTCATTTTCTCCTATTATTTAGTACGTCCATCCATTGCAGAATCATGTTATGTCGTCTTCCACCCAAAATAACATTTATGTCTTTCCTGTGTTCAGGCCATTCTGACTGATTGTCATACACATGCCATTCACCCCTTCATGTGTTTATCAGTGTTTGAATGTGGTAGTAGTGACTTACAAAGCTGTCAGGGTTGATGATTTGGAGACGGCACACAGACAGAACATGAGAACACGGTATTTTGTCTAATTGAGGCTTCTGGCATGTGCATTCCACCGTGTTATCATCCCTGATGACCACTATGTATTTGAAATTGGCCTTGGTAAATCGACCAAAATCGTCAGGTAGGAAAGCATGAACTCTCTCTTGTGTGGAGGTTACCTCGAACTCGTTGTAGTTGCCAAACTCCCCAAGCGTCTTCATAGTATTAGACCTCTCGAACCGTTTGTTAATAAGCTATGAACAATTAAAAAAAATGAAGAAATGAATTTTTTTAAATGAAGTTAATAAAAATAGATGAAGAAAAAACTAAAAATAAAAATACCTTATGCACACGACATGAGAACTGTTGACCTTGTCTGGCTTCAAATTTCGCTTTGACACTCTTTTGCGCAAACTTTGTGAGACATTTGTAAAATGTGTCCTCAATTATTGCGGCCACCGGTAACTTACGAGATGACCTAAAAATATTATTTAGCTACTCAAATCCGTTTATAGTCATAATTCTCCAATGGTAACCACCGTCCAACGTTTGGAATATCTTCCATGGTTTTGGACACTTGTTCTCATCTTGATCCAAATACTTACCCACATCGTCCAACCAATTGAGAGCACGGTCACATACATCCCCCATTGCTTGCAGTCCTTGCTCGTATCTCCTCATCTTCCTCTTAGCCACACATATCCTAAAAAACTTGATTTCCGCCTCACTACAACCGTTCTTTTTCATGTTCTCGTCTATGTGAGTAGCACAAAGACGGTGGACGCATTGATCCTCACCCTCATCGTTCCAATCCAGATCATATTATCTGAACGCAGTGATGACACACATAAATCTGGAGCGAATTACATTGCGTCGCAACCATTGCATGAACCACGCACAATCTTTGAAACTCTCTGACTCAACCAATGCAAAAGACAAAGGGAGAAGTTGGTTTTCTGCATCGTACCCGGTTGTAATCAATAATTTACCTGTATTAAACCATCAATCAATTAAAACAATCAAAATAATTTAAAACAAATTAAATTAACTAAATTAAATAAAGAAAATTAAATTAATTAATTACCTTTGTACCGGTCTGACAGGAAACAAGCATCAACCGTGATGACTGGTCTGAGGTGTTGAAAAGCAGCTATACACGGTCTAAATGCCTAAGCCGCCCTATGAAAATACTTGTATGGTCCAAGTTTACTAGTGGGAAATGAGGTCCCCTCAAACAATGTTTCTGTGATTAATTAAAAAAAATAAGTTAAAATTGTTGATTTTGTTATAATGTCGTAAAAATAGAAGGAACAATATAGCACCTGGGTTTTTTTTCTTGATTGCCTCAAACAACGAAACTATAAGAGCGTATGACTCCTCATAACTACCAAATTGGTAGATAATTGCCAACTCATGGCCACGACACAGTTTGTTGTACGCCGATATCTGACCGTTGTATCTTTCAGCAACAGCGATCCTGACAGCTTGGATACTCAAATCAACATCGTTTCTCATGTGAGCCGATATGCAATTGGCGACTATAGTAACCGATAACTGTGCATGATATATTCTTGTTACATCTGTGTGACAAAAATATTTTGTTGGATACTTGAAGACACGCCATTGTGACAAAAAAAATAAACCACGCACAATCTTCAATCACTTGATAGCCACTATCAAGCTTTAAAAAAAAAAAAAGTTTGAAGATGTAGAAATTATCCTCACAAAATTAAGAAATTGTCAGTTTGGAAACTTCCATTTACCCTATAATTTTTGGGCGAGGAGGGTTCAAATGCCTCCACCATGCCTCCATTTTTAAAACTTTAATAACTCAAAATTTAAAACTTAAAAGTCAAAATAAAACCGTTGGATATGATCTATATTATTTTATCTATGTGCTCATAAAAATTATCACATTTCGATTTTGTTTTTATGTGAATCAATAAGTTGAAAAATCAACGTCTAGAAATTATCCACATTAGTACGTTTTTTACAAGCTCTTGATGACAACCAAAACAAAATTGAAATGTCATAATTTTTTACACGTGTATAGATAAAATGATATAGATGATAGATCATATCCAACGATTTTATTTTGACTTTTAAGTTTTAAATTTTGAGTTAATAAAGTTTTAAAAAATGAAGGCATGGTGGAGGCATGAAAAATTGAGGCATTTGAACCCTCCTCTTTTTGGGCAACATCCTTTTTAATTATGTTTGGTTCTGTCAAAAATAAGAAAATATGCAGACATGACTCCACACGCACTCTTGTACTATGCTATTTCATTACGTTCATTTCTAACATTATTTATTGATTATGTTTGATTCTGTCAATTTTGTCGGCTTTAACAAGCAAAACTTCTCATTGGTAGGGGAGCAGCTTGGGTCCGATGCCCATCGGACCCAAAGTGGGTTCGATGGGCTCTATGACCGTCCGATCTGCTTTAAGATTCACTCCAGAACTTTCGCATCTTTTTTAATTTACGTGCGCACGAATCTTAAATCAGATCGGACGGTCATAGAGCCCATCGAACTCACTTTGGATCCAATGGGCATCGAACCCAAGCTGCTCCCGGTAGGTAGTGATAATATTCCAATCTTGTCCCACAACATTTTCCTTTACTCTAAAGTTTTACCCCACTAAGAAAGCCACAACAGTGATATAACTACGGTCAATGCTTTAATTTTTCTAAAATCTTACATTATAGTGCAAGGATTGGATCATGGTCCGAATCGAAAGTTATTTTTTTTTTAAATATCCAAATTTTTAACGCCTCTGTTCTGTAAGAAAGCAGAGTACATTTAGATTTGGTTCACACTGGAAACTTTTTGTCTTTCTAATGCTTTAACTTGCAGTAACAAAACCAAATCTACTTATCTGAGAAAATATAAAATCATTTGGAATATGCTGCGGATAACATTGTTAATGTATCTAGCACTATTCAGTAATTGTTATTGCTGTTATATTCCCATACATGATCATGATTTGCTAGAGCACTGTACATGAAAAAAAAAATCATAAATTAGTCCTTATACTTTCATTAACATCATATTAAATCTTAAGTTTTCTTAACAGAAGTTTCTGAAACTTTATTTACAACATATCAGTCCTTAAAATTTTGAAGAAAAAAAACTAAATCTAAGTTAGTCCTTCAAATTTTCTCAGAATAACCAAATTAATCTGTCGGTCTTTAAATTAGTCATTCTAAAAAAATACCTACTTAGCTTTTTCTTTAAATCCATGAACCAATTTGTATAAATAAAAGTTCATTGACGAATCTTGTACTTTTTCCATATTGTAAGGAACAACTTCTCTTTTTTAATTTAAGAAATAGTTTGGTACAAAGAAAGCTCAAGGATTGACTTAGGTTTTAAGGAAAGTTCAAGAACAAAAGACTATTTTTTTTTGAAGTTATATTAAAATTAAAAGCGGGGATATACAATATATATATTAGAGCATCTACAATGGTAATTATTTTTAAATTGCTAATCTGATGTGTCAATTGCTAATGTAATTGTTGAGTTGTAGGTCAATTTCTAAAAAAAAAAATTTGCTTATAAAGCAAACGATTTATTTTGGACATGCTAATACTCTCTCTTTCCTATTAGCTCTGACTCTTTTATTCTCTTTCCTATTGGCTCTGACCCAATTTCTGGGATGGAGAGGTTAAAATGAACTTAATTTTTAAATAGTGCTTTACAGCTGTTTTTAATTTTTTACTGATTGTTGGGTTGGAGATGCTCTTAATTTGATAAATCATTGTTAATTTCTTTTTTTTGAAATTTCATTCTTCCAAAAAATTATAAAATTGATGCAAGAATATCTTCAATCAAACTACTCTAGAAACTTGTAATGATTCATGTTTGACGGTCTACTTTGAAATATGAAATGACAATTAAATTGTTCAAAATTTGGTATGCAGCAATCAATCTATAAAGTAAAAAACGTCTGGTATTTGAACAATTAAATTGTCCAAAAATATGATAAGCATTCAATCTATAATGTAGAAAAAAATATAATGTGCATATAAACATTTTTCTATTTTAGAATTACTTTATCTTAGTTTGAAAAAGATTCTTAAAGTTACTTTATTATTGATGCATCTCTATCCTATAATTAAATATAGCATATTCCAGCTATCGCCATCTATCAGGTATTAAAATTGGATGCACAAGGCATGGCCTATGTTGGTATTACATGAGTAGCTGGTATACTACACTTTTTTTAGCCACTAAATTTACTAACACTCATCAAGACATTGACATACTCTTAATTAAATCTACTAGAATCTGTTTTATCTGTAAGAATAAAAGTGCATAACAGCGTTCATATGTTCACGGATACTCTTATCGGTAAAATGATATCTTCGAAAATAATAAATTTTGTCAGTTCATCCTGGCACTAGTCAATTTTTACGCTCACACACAGATAAAATAGATTCTTGTAGCTAGCTTGATGCTTGATGTGTAGACACGTAGTTTTGTTTGACATATTGGCGGTATAGGCAAGGACCAGAGTCCGTACTTATATAATTATGAATGCGTATATATTTATCATACAAATAACTTAGTGAATGGGAGTACAAATCCTTGATTTCTTAGTTGTCATTACAGTGTTCAGTACTGGTGCACTAGCTACATTGAATTAACAAATTATCAATCAATATATTAATTAGCAGTCATTCTCATATAATTTCCACAAACAACTTGGTTTTAGGTTAACTTGCAATCCAGGTAAATATTTTAATTTTTTTTTTATGGTTAGGTAAATATTTTAATTATATGGTCGGTTTATTGGTCCTCCTTTCTGTTACTTAAAACTCACTTAATACTAAGTCGGTATTACAAAACTAGCGAGTGTAAACAGTATATAAAGGAAGGTAACCCTTGGGCTTATTCCCAAACCAACTTCTTTACATATATCTTTAATCAGACGTATTCCTTTCTTCAAACCAACTACAGGGTTACATGGCTGATTCTGAAAGTAGCAATGTTTATGGGTCTCATGAGGTACTTTTATCATCGTTTTGCTGTTTATTTTTATTTTGTTTATCAATTAAATTCCCAGAATTTCTGTTAGGTACTATACAATTAAATGTCCCTGTTTCAATAAGCAGGCTCTATTAATAATGCAAAAATAAACTATGCATCTGGTAACTGTCACTATGACAAAGTAAAGTTTGTCCAAGACAAGTTCTTCTTGAAATGTACTTAAATAAACATTCTTATTTCTCACCTCTAATTACGACCAATCTGAGAAAAAACACAACCATTATTCTTGAATTACTAGAAAACAAAAGGAGATGTAGACAACGAGAACATCATACTGAACCCGAACTTCGACAATGGATCACTTGACAACTGGTCGGGCAGAGGCTGCAATGTCCAGGTGCATGATACCATAGGGGACGGCAAGGTGGTCCCACAAATGGGCAAATACTTTGCATCAACTACCAACCGAACCCAAACTTGGAATGGGATCCAGCAAGACATCACTGACCGGGTACAAAGGAAGCTCGTGTATATGGTGACTGCCCTTGTGAGGTTGTTTGGGAGCAGCATTGCCCCTTCAGATGTGTGCGCGACTCTGTATGTTAAAGATTCAAATGGCAAAGAGCAGTATATAGCAGTTGCCAAGTGAGCATCTCTGTTCTTTTCTTTTCGTTTTTATTGTTTCGACTTCTCTTGAGGTGCTACAGAAATATATTTACTACATCTCAAAACAAATATTTTAATTAGATGGTAAAAGTGAAGACAATTTGGAAATTTGTTACACAACGTTTATCTGATAATTAATAAATGTGTCTTGTAAATATTTAGTGTTGTCTACAGCACTTTTACTCTAAAACAATATGCCAAAAATGCAGGGAATTTACACCGCATAAACATTAATTGTGTTACCCAGGGAAAAAATGGCCAGATTTACTTGAAGAAATAGAACAATAGAAAGCAAAGAACTGAACCGGGAGGATTCTTTTATGAAATTTCAAATCTATTTTCATTTTTAAGGTTGCAAGCATCGGACAATGACTGGGTGCAAATCCAAGGAAAATTTCTACTAAGTGGAACAGTATCAAAGGCTGTGATATTCATCGAAGGCCCTTCACCAAGCACTGATATCCTTCTAAATAGTTTGGTTGTCAAGCATGCTGAGAAAACTCCGCCAGCTCCTGAACCGGACTTCTCTGTTAGTACTTCGTCCTCCTTTACATATTTACATTTTTCAATAACAAACTACAATGTGGCCTCATACTGCAATTTCTATTTTTCTAAATCCCGAAGGACTGAGCCCAAATTGCCTAGGCATTTTCATGCTCTTTTTAAGGCCTTTACACTAGGCTATTTTAAATTCTATATCACTTGGTCTTCAAAATCATGGCTTTGAAATGCTCAAAGAACTATTTTCAGGCCTTTAATTGGGCATTACTGGCCACATTTTCTCCATATAGTCTCGTCAATTTTGAATTTTTAAGATCACAACCTACTGATAGACCATTTTTACTTTGTAATTAATTCCATTTTATTTTCTTAACGAATCTTTAAAATGATCTTTCACTTGACTTGATTTCTTTACAGAATGTTGTCTATGGAGTAAATGTTCTACAAAATGATGACCTTACCGATGGCTTAAATGGCTGGAATACACTTGGTAATTGTACATTGACAGTTGCAGATGGTTCGCCTCTCTTTGTCCCTACCATGGCCCGGGAATCACTCGACTTGCACGAACCCCTTGACGGCAAGTGCATTCTAGTGACCAACAGGTCCCAGACATGGATGGGCCCAATGCAGAATATCACCAATAAAATCAGCCCGTACGTGACTTACCAGGTTTCAGGTTGGGTTCGAATCGGGTCAGCGAAAAACGGGCCTCAGGTTATAAATGTGACGTTCAATGTGGATTCGCAATGGATCAATGGAGGCCAGGTTCAGGTCAGTGATGAGAAGTGGTATGAGATTGGCAGCTCGTTTCGGGTTGAACAACAGCCATCTAAGGTTATAGTGTCCGTTCAAGGTCCTGCAGCTGGGGTCGACTTGATGGTTGCCGGACTGCAGGTACTTCCAGTTGATCGGAAAGCACGGTTTAAGCATCTAAAGCACCAAACTGATAAGGTATGCATTACGATTTGCTTAATAAATAAGGCACCAACTAATTATTAGTCACTTTGGTGAAACTAACATAAATCATGGAATCTGTTGTAGGTACGGAAGAGAGATGTGGTGCTAAAATTTTCAGGATCAACTGGGGACAGTCTGTCAGGCGCATCAGTTCGGGTTCGGCAAACCCACAACAGCTTCCCGATTGGCACCTGCATCAATCGAAGCAACATAGATAATGAAGACTATGTCTCATTCTTCGTCAAGAACTTTAATTGGGCGGTATTTGGCAATGAGCTCAAATGGTACTGGACAGAGCCGCAACAAGGCGTCATAAACTACACTGATGCAGATGAACTATTGGACCTGTGCAATAAAAATAGCATAATTGTACGGGGCCATTGCATCTTTTGGGAGGTGCAAGGTGCAGTACAATCATGGGTCCAATCTCTGTCCAGTACTGACCTCATGAAAGCAGTGCAAGACCGAATCAATGGCTTATTGAATAGGTACAAAGGCAAGTTCCAGCATTACGACGTGAACAATGAGATGCTACATGGTTCATTCTACCAAGATCGGCTCGGCAAGGACATACGGGCTAACATGTTCAAAACCGCAAGCCAATTGGATCCTTCACCCACACTTTTTGTCAACGATTACAGCATTGAAGATGGACATGATGCCCATGCTTGTGCAGATTCATATACACAACATATACTTGGTCTAAAGGAACAAGGTGCACCGATAGGTGGGATCGGAATACAAGGCCATATAAGCAACCCAGTCGGGCCAGTAGTGTCAGCCGCATTAGACAAGTTGGGTGTGTTGGGATTGCCAATTTGGTTCACCGAGCTTGATGTGGTTTCAGCTAATGAGTTTGTGCGTGCCGATGATTTGGAGGTGATGTTGCGGGAGGCATTTGCGCATCCAGCAGTGGAGGGCATCATGCTGTGGGGCTTTTGGGAAATGTCGATGTTTCGGGATAACTCTCATTTGGTTAATGCTGAAGGGGACTTGAATGAGGCTGGAAAGAGGTTCCTCAAGTTGAAAAAAGAGTGGCTTTCGCACGCACGAGGACAGGTCGATGACAAAGGCGAGTTTAGTTTCAGGGGATATCATGGGAGTTACACAGTGGAGGTTGACACCACCACAGGAAAGAAGCTCACTCAGAGTTTCACTGTCGACAAGGGGAATTCTCCCTTGGTTATCGATATAAGCTTAGGTAATTAAAATGTGTGCCGTCAGCCCATCACTAATATTTACATAGATATCATGGTATAGAATAAGGAGCTTTATTAAATGTGCTCTTGGTGTGAAATATTACTAAGTAATATGGAAAAGAAGAAGTAACTAGATAATATAGAAAAGAACAAGTAACTAGATAATATAGAAAAGAACTGTTGTATTTTCTCAAGTTTAAGAATTATTTACTACATTAAGGGCTTGTTGATTAGTCTCTCTCTCTCTCTCTATATATATAGAGGGTTGAAATGCATCTTCTTTTTGTGCTCCTAACGTGCACCCTCCCCTCATATCTTCATTTTCAAAGTTCAAATAGTCGATTCGAACCTTCCAACGTGTTATTCATATTAAAATACTTGGAGACCAAATTTTACATTTTTTGGAAATTTTTTACTATTTTTTCAGAATTTTTGATTAAACTAAACAATAATAAAAAATTCAGCAAAGTGATGATTTTCAAAAATTCTGAAAAAATAGTAAAAATTTCCAAAAAAATGTAAAATTTGGTCTCCAAGCACATTTTAATATGAAGAACACGTTGGAAGGTTCGAATCGACTATTTGAACTTTGAAAATGAAAATATGAGGGGAGGGTGCACGTTAGGAGCACAAAAAGAGAGTGCATTTTAACCCTTTTCATATATATATATATATATTATTGAAATTAAGTATTACCAAGCTAAAAAGAATGTTCATGCCATTAATTTTTGTTGTATTATTAATTAAATAATACATTAAACTTCAAACTTTGACAGTTCATGATTAATTCCTTGTTAAAACAGTTAAACAGTTGCAATTATATATCTGTTGATTTCTGAAATAAAATCCAAGCTGTTCATTTAAGATCATGAGTGTTGGAACTGTAAAGACGGAGACATGATTAATCCTGCACAAGAGAGCGTCAATCTGTCTTTTGGACAGTCGCAACTCGACAGTTACAATTTTCAGGCTTGTCTTGAATCATTTTATTTAATTTTCTGAATTTTATTATTTTATTTGCAGGTTTTATACTAACATTTTTTTTAAATTACCAAAGCAACTATATGGAGTGACTTAATTAGTATTGGAGGGCACAAAAGAATATAA
Source organism: Carex littledalei (assembly GCA_011114355.1). Taxonomy (NCBI): domain Eukaryota; kingdom Viridiplantae; phylum Streptophyta; class Magnoliopsida; order Poales; family Cyperaceae; genus Carex; species Carex littledalei. Next base: position 6,921 of record SWLB01000211.1, on the reverse strand, counting down.
AAAGAAGTTAAGAACACATGTATATATCTTCTTGATACTCCCGTATTTCCTATCTAATCATCAGTAAGCTACGGAAACAACTGTAAAATAAAATTTAACATTATTAACTAATTGCTTGAAAGTTAAAATCATAATCACAATTATACTTAAGCTAAAAAGCGTACAATTAATATATACTAACAGTCTCCTCGCACAGAATAATTAAAACTGCAATATAATCCATTAATCAATAAGAACAATTCATGAACATATCCATTCAAAATCCATATATATAAAAACATACCAACACTCAACAGTACCGTCTTTTATATTTCATGGGCCAAGGTGGCGGTATAATGCATCTCCCATGAAATGGCCATCCATGTAAAATGCAGAAGAACCTGCATTATGCGGATACGACCCATCCATAACCACAAATTGCATGTCCTCTGATGGTTTCCAATGCCTTTTTCTTTGATTTATGAACCAATTGTTGATCTGCTTTGGGTCGAGACCTGTTGACTGAGCCAATGCCACCTTATCTGTTTCCTGCTTGCAGCATCCTCATATTAATGAATATAAACTAAATAAACCGGGTACAAGCAAAATACTGAAATGATTATCAAAGCATGTGTGGTCATACAATACTCGGACTATAATGATAATGGCCTCTTGTTTGATCGAAAAAATAAATCAGGTTAAACAATTTGTTTCTTCCGAAATGTTGAAACATTTTATCTTGATATTTGTTATGGTATTCTATGTAAATTTTCTTATGGTGTTACGGCCCATATAGTTGTTGATTTTTCATATTAAAATCTGAAACGTTGATTTGATAAAGAGCAAGATAAATCAATAATAATTAATGCAGCAATTAATGCTAAATAGTTTCTATATTTGTTAAAAAGAATACCATATATAGCAAAATCCTTGACAGATAAATTAATCAGTTTTCTGAATCAATTGACCAGTATAATTCAACCAAGTACATTTAATTTTCTCTCATAAATTGTGTTAAGAATTTTACCGATGGATAAGGCCACTTGTGGTGATGATCCCACCAGCTGAGGAGCTTCTGGCGAGCATCTTTCGGGAGCTTCCCTTTCTTCTTTTTCTTGGAGAGCTCCTTCCACAAGCTGCTCAAGTATCCGCTATACTTGTTAAGCAGTTGATTCTTTAGCTCCTTATCCTCCATACTTGGATCGAATTCTAGAGTCTCACCTTCTGTTGTACTTGTATTGCGGTCTCCCACAGAGGATCCAATGCCTCCACATTTCTGATCATCTGCATAATTGCAAGGGATAACCAATGTAGATGATGAAAGAGCTAGTTTAATGTTACCAAGTTCTAGTGTGCAAGTCTAATTCTACATGACAGGTTGGTTTAAACCTGACTGGCTCTTGTGCCAATGTGGATAGATCATAGATGTGCCTTTAGTGAGTTATCCAATTAAGGTTTTGGCCAAAACATAATACTGAACCATAGAACCTAAATAAAGCAGTAATTTGTCCTACACAAAACATGAGCTTAAGAAAAAAAGGGGAAAATAGACAGAAGAAAATAAGGAGATCAAGTCACATAAATCCTAAATCTGAAATATATTCGAGTGGATTTATACCCTGTTGTGTGTTCCAGCGGCAGCAATCCTTTTAGGTTAAAATGAGAGATTAATGGAGTGCTTGAAGTTCATATTACCAAATATCTAATTCCAATTTTTATATTTTTTTTTTCTCTTGAAAAGCAGATCAATTGAACTGACTATATACCATTTGATGCCAAATCATATGCTATAGCATTTTCAAGACATCTGAGTCAAAAGGTGCATTTTTACTAGAAGTATATGACAAAAACATATTTGAACTGTTGCTGGTAAATCCATAGCACTGCTGCAGTTTGTGTTTTTGGTTTCATATCATAGCATTAAAATGTCAGTACTATTGGTTTGATGCGTCATTTCATCAAATAGGACTGCAAGGAGACCGACAGAGCAATTTATGTTTTCTCAGGGACTTAGATGCATTTTTTCACTTCTTTTTATCCTCTTTTCATTCTCTGTTTCTTATGTTATTTCACTTTAGATTTTTCTTACTTATTTGCTCAACTGTTTTGAGCTCTTCTTGTTTTTATTTTATTATTACATAACTTATGTAATGAACCATATCATGAATGAAATGTGGGCTAGACCCATATTTTTTCTTCAAAAAAAAAAACATATTTGAATTTTGAACCTTATTATAATGGATCGGTCAAACTTTACCCTGAATAAGTTACATATTGTTGGTAAAATGCCTTGCATGATCTGTCTAATTCCAATCATCAGATTTTTTGATATTTAATACAATAAAATATATCTCCATGGTTGTCTTTGTGCAATGAATTTTATATACACTAATTACATATTGCAGCCGTTTTACATACAATAACTTTATCTTCCTGTATACACACAACTAATAATTTATGTTCACTATTGCAGCTGCTTTAACATAAAATAACTTTGTCTTCCTGTATATACGCTGTGTTAAAGCTTTGTAAAACTGTAAGACAGAACGAGGTCTGAATGTCTAACTCTCTAGTTGCCTATGACATGCACTTGTATTGGATGAAAGTGAATGAGAAAACATTTCAATTCAATCCCATGAGAGAATTTGTCATCCGATACAGCGGCAATATTGAAGCTTTGGTAATCTAGAACAATTTTGTCTGTAACAAGTTTGGTTAGAGCAGGAAGACAATGGGTCCATGGACATGGAATGCAACACTAAAAAACAGACAGCATGGTTGGGAGGTGGGGATGGTTTCTAGTACTGATTAATTAGAAGGAATCAGTAGCAAATGCATTGCATAGATAATTTTACTATAAGAAAGGAAACTGTCAATGAAGAGGGTGCATGATTCTTAGTCAAGGGAACTTAATTTATGGCCAATGAATGAGCAACTTGCAGTATTGTGTACTTGGCAAGAAAACATTAAATTACATCCATTCAGATCTCTAAAAACCTTCTCAGAGTCATATAAAGATAACGGTTCACGTTGCATGTTTTCATTCATTGATGACTTTGTAATGAAAGTTTGAATTTATTTCTAATATTTAACAATTTCAAAGAATTGAAGTCACTTAAGGAGAAATAAATAGGAAAAAAGTTTAAAAAATTAAATACTTATCACAAAATGGAAGTGAACACTTGTATCATGGGAGGACATATTACATTGACATCGGATACCATTTTGTTGAAGATGTGATCTCAAATAGCAAAATTGTTGGTCCTCAAAAGATTGAGGTAAGTGTGTTTCTTAATTACTAGCTTGTGTTAGTTTTGTTTCTTACTTCTACTAGTCTATGTCCTTTATATTAGATTATGCTTATTTATATGTTTAGATTATTTAGATGTAATTTATCTCAAGCGTAGAGTCTCTACCTCTATCTCGATCGGAACGCGGTGATGAGCAGATCTGGTCGTCGGAGCACGGTGATTATCGAATGAAAATGGATATCCGGTCGTGGAGAGAGATGAAGAATGAGACAATAGAGTGATTAAGAGTGTAGATAAGTAGGAATAGTTAATTAGCGTAATTTATATGAATTAATGAGAATAAATGAGTTTAGATCTAGAAATGAGAGTCATTTGACTCGTTGTAAATATATTTTTTTATCAATGAAATCGTTAGTATGCATTTAAAGCCACTAATCTTAAAAAAATATATATATATCTACTATGTATCTTATATTTTATATAAATTTTATCTATTTTGTGTAATATATAAAGTTAAGTAAAAGAATAATACAATTAAACTTCTTAGTTATCTCTCTCCCTTAACTCTCAACTTTCTTCTCTAATTCGCCGAAATTCTAACATAATTTATTTTGAGTGAGGCTATGGTGCTATGCATAGCACGGATGGGGTTCGTGCTACGGCTCAAAATTTGACTTTTTAAAATCGTAACGGTCGATCCGAACCGTTCAACATGATTATAAAATGAATATGTACTTGCAAACCAAATTTTACATTTTTCCGAATTTTATTACTATTTTTTCGAAAATCACTTGATTTGAACATTCTAGACCATTCAAAAACAGCATATCTAAAAAAATAGTAAAAAAATTCGGAAAAATATAATATTTTGTTTGCAAGTACATATTCATTTTATAATCATGTTGAAAGATTTGGATCGACCGTTACAATTTTGAAAAGTCAAATTTTAAACCGTAGTACGGACCCCATCCGTGCTATGCATAGCACCATAGCCTCACTCATTTATTTTCATCAGAACTTGCATGAAAGGTGCCGAGCAAAGTCTCTTCATAAATACGTGCATTGGTAATTGATGTTGAACCACAAAAAGGGGAAAAAATAATAAAATAAGAAAACCACTGTTTGCAAGTCAACTTGAGCAAATCTACAGCCCTAAACTCCAAAAAGCTATAGAAAAATCGTATGATCTGACTTTTTTTACTGTATTACACATGACAGAGGCCATGACAACAGTTGATTACATGTGAAATACTAATACAAGAAAAAGGGTTAGGAATTGAAACAACACCTGAGCTTTGGAGGCCATGCGACAGGGAATTGAATTGAGACTCAACAGTCTTGAAAAACTGAGCAGCCTCTTGGATCGGTCTCATCAGCTCCTCTTTGTATTTAACCAGAATATTGGAATATGTTTCCTGTAAACATATGAAAATGTTTGATAAAGAGCAAGAGAGATATTGGAAGGTGTTGTCTTTAGTTCTTGCTTAACTAAGAGGGTTTGGTGAGCACAACTCCAAAAGTATATCGGATCGGCTTTAAACAACGAATTCAAACTGTTGAAATTCATGTACTTCATAAGTGATGCATGTACATACAAAATTCTGAAAGTTTTGAATTCATTTGCTACAAGGTCAAGTGGTCAAAGAAATGAACCTTTTATAAGTTATTTTATAAGTTGTTTTATAAATTCATTCTTCATCATTTCTTTGACCGCTTGACCTTGTAGCAAATAAATTCGAAACTTTCAAAATTTTGCATTTACATGCATCACTCATGAAGTACATGGATTTCAACGGTTTGAATTTACCGTTTGAAACCGATCCGATATACTTTTGGAGTTGTGCTCACTAAATCCTCTTGGTGAGCACATCACACTCTAGCTTTGCTCTCTCTCTCTTTCTCTCTCTATATATATATATATATATTTGGATAAAAATATAGACACAAATTTACTCTCTTTCTTTCCAGGCTGAGTTTATCTCCTTTCATTTTCTTTTAAACCTTTTGTTTTTATACCTATTGATGCTATACTTTAATTTATCTGGATTTTCCAGGAAGAAATATGATTTTTTTTATGGAACTAGGCAGATGAAACAGTATATCTTGTAATTTCCATTTCTCAAGAGAGAGAGAGAGAGAGAAGAGAGAGAGAGAGAGAGACCATGAACTGATCGAGCTCTGGATCAGTAGAATATTTGCTGTCAGTTCTTTGGTGCAACTTGAGCTCCCTAGAGACGGTGGAGAGTCGGTTGACAATCTCTGGGGATGCTCCCACCTACACAAAATCCAACTCCTTTTGTCAATATCAATTCTTGTTCTTTTGAAATATTCATAGTTTTGAAGAGAGCGCAAAATTTAAGTGCGAAAAAAAGGAACCTTCTGACAGTCGATGAATGCTTCAAGGAGAACTGGATATTGGGGGTGAGATGTGATTTTCTTCTTGACCAAAGCATCTACTTCTCTTGTGACGTCGATCAGGTCCTGTGTACCGGTTACTGGAGGCGGCAGTGGTTGTGCTGAAGTGGTTGTACCTGTACTGGCTGCGGTATTAGTGAGGTATAGAAAGGAATTGCCCCTAGAGCTTAGAAGCGAGAACTCTTCCATGTGTAGTAGAATTTCTAGGAGGATATTAACATAAGAACGAACAAAAGAGATGGCTGTTATGTGAGAGAGAGGATTAATGAGATTTAAAGTGCAAGAAGTAAATTACGTGATAAAGTACGAGTTGCATCACATCAAGAAAAAAGAAAAGAAAAAGTAAAAACAATTGAAAAGAGGTACAACTAGGTATTAGGTGCTAGTAACCTAAGATTGATGAGATGACACGGATAGAGGAAAGATATGAGCCTTTGGTTTTCTTTTTCCGTCAAATCAAATTAGACGCATGACAACGAAATTAGGGGAAGAACTTGTCCGCTGGTGATTGAACGAGGAGGAACGATATGTGAGGACTGAGGAATAGTAATTGATTTATTGGGAGGTGGTATTATACTATTATTATATATTGTTGTTATTTTATTGGCTCCGATATATAAAGAGAGAATTCGGATCTGGGAAGACAAAGCAAAGAGGAAGAAGACAGAACACAGGAGCATGTGGGGTCGATGGTACTAGATTGCACATGCAACGATCATCTGCAAGAAATTAGTTAGGGTTAACACAACTAAAGTAGAACTAGGATTTCTTAAGCTTATCGATTTATTTGTGAGTCTCATTTTAAAATTTATAGAATTAACTTCAAACTATGAATTTAAACAGTTGAAATCAATCAACTTCACGAGTGATTGATGCATTTATAGAACTAGAAAATCTTGATAACCTGCAAAATTTTAAAATGTACAGTTTGTGGTGGTGAGATTTGAACTGAAGTCTTAACTATCACAAAATAAAACTCTAACCACTAGAGTACAAGTAAATATTTGATATTTTATGAGAGGTGCTCGACTATATAAAAAGTTAAAAAATATAAATTTAATTAAATTTTAATATACCTAATTAAAATATTAAAATCATAAGAGTAGCTTAGCCACTCTTAACTAAGTTTTAGATCCGTCCTTGTTTACATGTTAAATTTATTTCAATAAGTTTTGGAGTTAAACTCACGAAAGGCATGTACGTTCAGATGGAAAAGAAATAGTGAAAGAATAGAGAAAAAATGGAACTTAAAATAGGCTTCTATTTTGTACTACTT
>SWLB01000212.1:105000-110000 GCA_011114355.1 Carex littledalei | reverse complement strand
TAGTCGTGAAAAAAATAGAAAAGTATCGGTAAATAAGCTAAATTTATTTCTTAAAAAATATCAATAAAGGTCAATTTCTCTATTGCACCATCCTCATAAAAAAAAGATAATTGATTCATACAAAATAGAAGAATGACATATTTGTAAAAAAATAAGTTTGACTACAAATTTAAAACTTTTTTCCAATAAATTCATAAATTTGTAAAAAACATAAGTTTGACTACAAATTCATAAATTTGCAATATTTGATGAGATAAAGTATTTTATTTTAGATATTTAGATATTCTTAATTTACTATAACACATCTATATTGTATATCTTAATTTATAAGTAGTTTTATTTATCATATATATCAGATGGTAAAAAAAAATATCTCATTCTCAGACATTAGGTTTATAATTCGTCATTTTCCACATGAAATATTATGTCTCAATCACTATACTAGACATTGAATTGCATGGCATACATGATCTGTTTAGATTGATAAATAATCATCATAAGAAAAAATAGATCATTTATGTATTACGCTTGAATGAGACAAAAAAAAAATAGTAAGAAAAACTTTAAACATAACAACAGGATATTTTTTTCTTTCCTAAAAAAACAACTGGATATTTTTCAAGTTAACGGTGGTATCAGAAACAGCTCAAATATTCAAAGAAATATACATATATAAAACGCTAACAAAAAGAAAATGAACAAACAAATAAATAAAAAAAGCATCGGAACTCTTTCTTTTCTATACCATATATAACGTCCTTCCACAGCAGTCTTGCAGATTACTTTTTCGCAAAATATTTACCATTCGTGACCGTCTTTTAGTTTCATTTTAATCATATTTTGTAAATCATAATATTTTCCTTGAAAGCAAATCACAATCCGATACTATTTTTTATTTGAACTTTTGCTTTGATTTTGTATATATGCAGTCTGCACCAGCAGCACAAAGTGCCAAAAACAAATAAAAATAAGACAAGATGATGAAAACACCCGATATTTTTATTAATATTCAAAAATTTCTTCAAATGTTAACAATCTGCACACAAAATTGGTAGATTTTCAAATCTGTCCAATCCGGAAAATAATTCTCCGGATTCAGGCCTTCTTTCTGGAGAATTATTTTCCGGATCCAGGGATTCTTTCCGGAGAATAATTTTTCTGAAAAGGCCTGGATCCGGAGAATAATTTTCCGGATTGGAGGTTTCTCTGCCGAATTTTTTTTAGCTTAAGTTTTTGTTTATTTATTTATTATTAATTCTTATCAATTATTAATATTTCATATTTAATGTTATTAATATTATAAATTGTTTAAAATTTATGCATTTAAATATATAGTTATTAGTTTTAATTTAATTCGTTATTAAATTTTTGAATGTATTTGTTTGTAAGTTTTAATTAATTAATAGTTTTAATATAATAGTTTTATAGTTCAGAATAAGATGTAGAATTTCGAATAAAATGAAATCACATGCTAGACTAACATGTAAAGGAAAAATATCCAAAATAAAATAGATGAACTCTAAAGATAGTACTGTCTTTTCATGACGTGCTTGTATCGACAGTTGTATGTTGCATACAAGCACGATGATCGAACTCCGGGGACGGATGTGACACACAGCTGTCGATACAAGCACGCCAGAAAAGACATTTAATGGTGTGGTTGTATTATGTCATAGAGATTATATATAATCAAATAATAAAAATATTAAAATAATTTATTATAATTTACATTTATTAGTAAAGATTTTCTTACTAAAGGTTTAAAACTATTTTTATATGTAAAGCTAAACATGATGTATATTTTTATCCTTATTTGATAAGATAGTTCAAAACTAATTACTAATTTTTATTAATACCCAAAAAAAAGAAATTATCAAATCTGCTCTCACTTCAAAATTATTTTTAAAAATGCCCTAACCGCCCCCTGCTGGGGCGGTCCACTACCCATCGCTGACCGCCCAGAGGGGGGGCGGTCCACTATTTTTTTTTTTTTAGAGACAATATGAATATCAAGATGCTGAATTCTAATGCTAAAAATTTGGATTTTTTTTTTAAATATTAGTTAGATTACTTCTTTTAAGCATATTTATAATAAAATAAACTAAATTACTTGGAATTATGTTAAATTACGTTGAATTACACTAAATTACTTTAAATTACGCTAAATTATGCTAACTTCGCTAATTATGCTAAAATATGGTAAATTACGCTAAAATAGACCGATTCGGTGCCATCTTTCATGAATCATAAAAAATAGTAAAAAAATTCCAAAAATAGTAAAAATTAGTATTCTACAAGTTCATTATGTAACTCATTTACTGAGCTACTTAGATTGAATAATAAAAATGAAAATCTTAATCGGAAACTTCAACTCAAATTTTGAGGGTCTTCCCTTTGTTTTTTGGCAATTCTGAATGTTTGAATCTAGCATTGCTAGCACGGAAGCATGCGTATTTTCGCAAGTTTTCCGAAAAGTGGTCATTTGCTGAAATCGGACACTCGAGCGCCGTTTTAAGACCGTTTGAAGTTTCGTCGTTGTTTTTCGCCTATTCAGTGAAGATATCGTCCTTATTCATATGTAATTTAGCGTAATTTACCGTATTTTACCGTATTTTAGCATAATTTAGCGTAATTAAAGTAATTTAGTGTAATTCAACGTAATTTAACATAATTCCAAGTAATTTAGCGTATTTTAGTATAAATATGCTTAAAAGAAGTAATCTAACTAATATTTAAACAAAAATCCGAATTTTTAGCGTTAGAATTCAACATCTTGATATTCATATTATCTCTCTAAAAATAAAACAAAATAAAAATAGTGGACCGCCCCCACTCTGGGCGGTCAGCTGTGGGTAGTGGACCGCCCCCGATCTGGGCGGTCTGCTATGATTCTGGACCGCCCCAGCAGTGGGCGGTCCGCTATGGGTAGAGGACCGCCCCCCCCTCTGGGCGGTCTGCTATGATTCTGGACCGCCCCAGCAAGAGGCGGTTAGGGTATTTTTAAAAATAATTCTGAGATGAGAGCAGGTTTGATAATTTCTTTTTTTTGGGGGGGTATTAATAAAAATTTCGGTTATTGTTCGATGTCTTATGATTCCAATAAGAATTTTATATATAAGAACATGTATTTCATTTGATCTCGATATCCCATCACTTCCTAGTTGCTGCAAACTGTATAGAATCATTGTCTTAATTAGACACTTCGACGGTAATAGAACGAGACTGTACATTGTATAATGTTCCAAGCTATGACGTGTTAGGTGAAATATCGTTTCACTAGCTGAATCCTGATAAAATCATAATTAATTGCACATCATATATAATATATATAACATGCCTTTAGTACATATAATCCATTTTAGCTCCTGTATCGAAGATTCGAAATTATATTCCGAGTCGCTATAGAGATAGAACGCGCCGTGTCTCTGTCGTGTTTATCCTAAGGGTGGTCTGTTTTGAGCTATATATATAGAGCTGGGTTATGGTGAGTTGTGAAGTAAGAGATTATTTTTACTTCATGCTCAAATTTTTATTTTGAAAATTCGAACAACCGATCCAAACCGCTCAACATGTTCTCTATATTGAAATGTGCTTGGAGACAAAATTTTACATTTTTTGGAATTTTTTTACTATTTATTAAGCTACTTTGAAAATCGCTGATCCAGTGGTCCAGAAAATTTTACTGTTTTTTTACTGTTCACAGTGGATCAGAGATTTCAAAGTGGCTTAATAAATAGTAAAAAAATTCCAAAAAATGTAAAATTTAGTCTCCAAGCACATTTCAATATTTAGAAAATGTTGAATGGTTCGGATCGCTTGTTTAGATTTTCAAAATGAAAATATGGCGTGAAGTAAAACAACGTTTTACTTCACAACTCACCATAGCCTATCTCTCTATATATATATATAAAGAGTATGGCTAATTTGCTTCCGGAAGCATTTCGGACGAGGTGCTTACGGGGGCATATCTTAGTATTTGATGTTCAAACAATAAATCCAAACAGTTAGATGTTCAATCTATATTAAAATGTACTTGGAGACCAAATTTTACATTTTTTGGAATTTTTTTACTATTTATTAAGCTGGTTTGAAAACCGTTGTTTTCAATGGTGCAGAAATTTAATAAAAACAGTGGTTTTCAAACCAGCTTAATAAATACTAAAAAAATTCCAAAAAATGTAAAATTTGATTTCCAAGTACATTTTAATATATATTGAACATCTAACAGTTTGGATTTGTTGTTTGAACATCAAATACTAAGATATGCCCCCGTAAGCACCTTGCCGAAATGCTTCCGGAAGCAAATTAGCCATACTCTATATATATATATATATATATATAGATAGATAGAGGAGGGTTCCAATACCTCATGTTTTTCATACCTCATCATGCCTCATATTTAATATCTTCGTTTTCAAATCTTAAATTGTCAATCCGAACCGTTCAACATGATATCCATATTAAAATATGCTTGGAGACCAAATTTTCTAATTTTTGAAATTTTTTTACTATATTTTAAGATAGGTACAAAATCACTATTTTTGGACCGTTAAAAAAACAATGATTTTCTACCATCTTAAAAAATAGTAAAAAAATTCCAAAAATTATAAAATTTCATCCCTTGCCATATTTGAGTATGGATATAATGTTGAACGTTTCGGATCGGCATTTAGACTTTGAAAACGAAGATATAAAATATGAGGTATGAAAGGCAGGAGGCATTGGAACCCTCCTCATATATATATATATATATATATAGGACATGGCTAGCGTGATACGCGTAGCATAGAGCACTCCGTGCTACGGCTCACTTTTTGAGTTTTCAAAATCCTAACGGTCGATCCGAACCGTTGAACATGATCTCCATATTAATATGTACTTGTAAACCAAATTTTACATTTTTTAGAATTTTTTTACTATTTATTAAGCCACTTTGAAAATTGCTGATCCAATGGTCCAGCAGATTTTACTGTTGTGTACAAATTAGTGTTTTTTCAAAG